>JAIUND010000873.1:0-49278 GCA_034699125.1 Gisinianus flammeolus | reverse complement strand
CAACAAAATCGGTTCACAAAAAAAAAAGTTATTTTACTTCAAATAGTGTTATGGTTCTTTTGGGACACCCTGTACATAAAGTTTTACACTGCTCGAATTTGAATGACTAACATTTTTGTTGTGTATATTATATAGCTTGACGTTTTTCAAAGGATATTTTGACTAAATTGTGCAATCAAATATATTATTTATTCTGGTGCTATCTGCGTTGGTAATTTTCTTAGACGTTTAGTAATTTTTATGTATGTAGTAATTAAATTTATGATAATATATATAATTCAACGTCTTTTGCAAGAAGTGGAGACAATAAATGATTCCATTTCTTGACATAATTCAAGTAGAATTGCCGGTAATAGAATCTGAAAAAGGCATAATAAGGACGACACAGTCTTATCCACATTTGTCTACCATTTTTGCCTTTGCTTAAAGATTCCATTTAACTTTACACCCTTCCAAAAACACATGCTCCGCGCTTGCCTTAACACAAACACTACATGCATTTTAATGTAAGTAATATATATAGAGATATGTTGAGAAAATGCAGTACCTGTTTGAAAGCATTCGCCATCACATGTATTGTAGAGCCCACCATGGATTTTTCTGTCGGTTTATCTACAATAAAGAATGCTTTATTTTTAATTATAAACACGCTAATTCCTTTTCATCTTGTCATCTTGATATGCACTTTGACAATTCTCAAACGAGTTGTACCTAACGATAAGTATGTATAAGCAAAATTGAGTAAAAAGAAAAGTGATTACGTTTAGCAGTATTTTGCCACCATTCTTCAAACTCAGCCATGAGCTGACGATACATTACTTTGAGAGTTTCATGTTTCGAATCCAGTTCACTCTTTGCATTTTTCAACCGTTTGGTTTGCATGAAAAATGTACGTTCTTGAGACTCCAGAGCATTCTTTAAATTTTCTGAATCTTTATTCAGACCTTCTGACTTTGTTCTATTATAAATATCCGAGAGAGACCCTGTCCGTCATTTTAATTGTATTCTTTAATTAATCAACATTGACATTGTTCTTCTTTTTTCGTACAAAAAACTATTCAAATTTCAAAGTTCTTACCCATATTCACTTCATTGTTATTTATCGTGTTTTGTAGTGATTCAACTTCATCACGTTTCTTCAATATTTCTGTTCGAATTGTCTGTGCGCATTGAAAAATGGACATAAAAATTAGCATACTCGATATAGAATTCAAAAGTCCGGCCTTAATAAAACTACTGAATATTTCTTTAATGCTTCCTTTGTTTAATTATTAAATTGACTGAAAAACTTTACCTCGAGTTTTCCTCGTCCATCGTAAGTTTCTAAAAATTCGCTTAGTGCTAACTTTTTAACTTCAGACAATCCCAGGGATTCATCCTCTGAAATTTTGTACATGCGGTCAAATATGAATGTTTATCATTCACATATACTAATCAAAATCAAATATCTATAGAGAATTTTCAACTTTTAATAACCTGATTGCCCAATGTCCAACTGTTCTTGAACAAATTGACACATTGGTGTTTGAGAAAAGGATAAATTATCACAGTCAGAGTTTCCAATATTTCCAGTTTGATTAGGCTCCACAGATTCCCGACTTCCAATGCCTCGTTTCATCTTCTCCTTACGAAGCATTTCCACGAGTACCTCTACAAAAGAAAAAAAAGCATGAATAAAAAATTCAATCTATCAAAACTCACGAGAGATTTTTAAACACATTTGTGCATGTAGTTATATCGTATATTATATCTTACTTATTTCAATATCCCGACGATTAATAGTCTGTAAAAGTTCTTGAGCTGTCATTTCTGTTCGGGGTCGAGAGACAGGGCTACTTGGAGTGTCAGCTATGGCTTTTGGTGTACTCACACTTGTAAATCCTAGAGATTTGACTTTCTTCAAGGTGTACGCGGATTTGATGAGACGAAAGCAAGTTTGAATTAAACGCATATCCGGTACAACGGGTAGGATTGGGTTCGGCTCTGGATCCTGCAGGAATCTCTCGACTAATGTACAACAATCTGTGTATTCCTCTTGAGACAATGGGACTGCATTCTCTTTCATGGGTTTAACTGAGGAGGAGGCAATCGTTTCTCTCAATTTCTTAACTTCCGCTTTTAATTGTTGAATGACCAGATTCGGGTCCAGTTCTTCATTCGGCATGGCTGCATTCGTCACCATTGCTACTCGCTGAGAAAAACGGCATGTGGACAAGGATTCCTGCAGAATTTATATATATATAGATACATTTTTTAATAATGAAACTGAACAAATTCCTCATGTAGGGAAAATGCAAATGACGATGGGAATTATTGTGAGACACATTCATTGGGAACTCACCATAATGTTTCTTGGTTCCAATGACAGAGTGGCAATCATGGATGTCATACAGTTCCCTCCCAAGCTGTGTTTATACGATTTAAAAATCAACAGAAAATCCTTCACAAAACGTTCCATTTTTCTAAATACTTTTTTTCCTATATTGAAAGGAATGAACAAGGAATTCAAACTGCTTCTGCTTACCTGTCCCGTAAAACACTCGTCATCATGGAATTTCGATAAGGAATGTGCTGACGATTTGTGTCACTCAAAGCCACGATTACCTACCCGGGAAATCCTCATTGTAAATATAAAAAAGGCTTGACTTTGTGTTGTTGCAATTAACGAATTACTACTAAATGCACACCTGTTCCAAATAATGTAAAGCCAAATTAATGTGACGAGCTTCGGTTAAAAGTTGACCTGAAATGGTGCTATTTGACACCCGCTCAGAACTATACGTAGTTTTAAAGAGAGAAAAGGAGAATCGTTAAAGGTACCTAATTTAAGCGAAAATATATATATATATATATACATAAGTATGTACATGGAAAGTATTTGGTCAATGCATATATGCAATCAAAAAATTACCCTGCAAGATCCACAAGATGAAGTTTAGACCTTCTAACAATAGATGTATTGGCTTCTCGTATATTTAAATGAATTGTGAATATGCAATGTGATCGGGTTGAGGCTTCATTCAGCGGTGTTTCAGCAACAGTTCTTAAGGATAAAATAAGGAACGAATGTCATACAAAAATTCAACATTTCCTGCTGGCATGTAAAAGATAAAAAAAATTTAATTGTTACCTGTTATGATCGCCCAAATAAAGAAGTTGCAAAGCTTCTTCTTCAGTACTGATTGGATGGACAGATAAGTTACGCAAGTGCATTTGCTGATGGCCATCTTCTAGCAGTGTGACTTTTCTAAATGAAACAGAATGAAAAATATTTATGTAATAAATTACTTATATAAATATATTTTCTCTATAAAAGAAATACTCAACCTTCAGTGTATTTATTTGACAGAGCTATAAAATAAAACTCATACCCCAAATCTTCCAGACGTCCAGCCATATCACTCGAATGTAATAAATCATAACCCCCTTCATTATAAATTTCCAAATACGATACAAAAGCGGCTCTTATCTTTGATCCATCCGGGTCCTTTTTCAAATTCAAAATTTCGAAAACTTGAAAGTCACAAACTATATTTATGTACATGGTATTTACCAACTAAATGTATGGAGTAGTCGGCGCATATACACACCTCTTGGAAATTCCGAAATACATATGATAACGTTCTGGGTATGATGCCTCTTTTATCATATTCAACTCGGCTTCCAGTCATTGTAAACGTTTTACCACTTCCCGTCTACAAAATCAAAAATAAATCCTCCATTCACATTTCACACACAAAAACCAAAGAAATATTCAACATATTATTTGCATATACATATTCGATTAGATCATTGATCATTTTATTCAAATTCTATACCTGTCCGTAAGCGAAAATCGTTCCATTGTAACCCAGAAGTGCACTGAAAACAAATAAGTAATGATGCATCACATATGTACATGTGTACATACAGTCCAAATTGGGGTTCTTTGAGAGAACACTCACCTGTCCACCACAGGCTTTGCAACGTCCAAAAAAACTTGCTCTTGTGTACATGGCCGATCGAAAATCTTTGAAAACCTGAGACAATTGATGACAAAATCAAAAATCAAGTGAAAAAAAAAGAAACAGTTGAGATTCAATGGGAAAATAAAATATACTGTACCGAAAAGAATGATGCTCGGGTTTATTATTGATGTAGCCATCATCTGGATTTTGTTTAATTGCTACCGTCAAAAATTCCTCTTCACTTGTTTCTGAGCTGATAAGATCGTAATTCTGTGTGGTTCAAAACAAAAACAGGAAACAAGATTAATCCCACAGTCAACGCGAGGATTGATTATACAATAAATTAAAAAAGTAATTACTAATTAGGCATTACAGCTGTTTGTCGAGACAGACTAGGTTTAACTCGTGCATATATTTTAATGGCTCGTTGAACTGAAGCATTATTGCTAGTCATTCTAAATTCAAATACTTTTTATATTGTTGTACAAACAAAAAGGATTCTTAGCAATAGCAAAATATAGACTGTGTATATTTGAAGTTTTGGTCAAGAAACTTCAAAATTCTAAATCCAACTTCATGTTTCGTTGTCAATAATAATTGAATGCATGTGTGAATTTAAAAAGTGCAGACGCATAGACGGCACCGGAGAATTTTGATTTTGCAGTTGTTAATTGTCGAGCGGAATCCGCTCTTTGTCCTTGTTGGCACTTACAAATGTCCTTAACTTTTACATTAACTAAATTAATAAAAAAAATCATAATCATCAAAATCGGCAATATAATAATTCAACCGAACCGAATCTTCAAATTCTACAATAATGTGTATATCAAGCATTTACTGTGCACATATTTACACAGTGGAATGAATTAGTTACATATAGCGAGATAATTCCATGCAATAAATGAATTGGGAAACGCGTCAGCTCCATTAAAATTGTTAGTACGAAAATCGGGGGTATTTTCTATAGCAACAGAGAAATCGGGCTGTTTTGCCGTTCAACGTGTATATCTGTAGTTCTGTATAGTCTACAAAGCTTCCAATGTGTATGTGGAGGAATGAAATCTTTAAGAAATAATCGTAATCCGTGTGGAAATTACGCCATGATTCCAATTTTTTGACTGAAACTTATCCAAATTTTATAGGATTTTATACGACAATGCTATGCAAAGAAAAATTCTCGTATCATGCCGACTGTGACTAGAGTGAGTTCTGTAAGTAAAACATTTGAATGCATACTTAAGATATATTCGCTGGTAATTTACGAGAGTCGCCAACAATAAAATGCCATCCATTAGCTGCATGGGAAATTATGCTGATATTGTGAAATCTCTTGACTCATATGAGTCATATTATGATATATACCTACTAATTGTTGCAGTGCGATAGTCATATCATTTAAATGTCTTATGAGCTCTTCAAATGTCAGTATATGTTACAAATGCTACAAAATAAACATAAAAGGAACGATTCCCAGTAGATTCCCAGTATTATATCGACAAATAGAGTTAGACGCTCGTCTCGTCTCGTCTCGTGATGCACATACATATATAGACATTGCATAACACATCTCCATTGAAAATTATTTGTCTTTTCCCTATGCAAAATTTTGGATTGGGAGAGAGTCGTCTCAGAAATTATGTAGAAACCTGCATTAGTCATCAATCCCGTGCTGGAGAATTAAATTGCAATACCTGGAATTACAAAATTTAATGAGGAATCGGTGTGAAAGATAATATAATAATCACAAAAGTTGGGATTCGTGTACAGATTGCGATTAGAACAAAGACATTTTCATTAAATAACCAAAGATAAAATACAGAATTCCGTACAAATATCGTCATGTAATCACTATACATTATGCATTATGCATAATTTGACGGCAGTTATCTATCGTATATTGACGTATATATACATATCTTGTTTCTCATTTGGTGTGTAAGAACTTAAGAAGTGAATATGTGAATAAGCTTGTCTGAGTGTATGTATTTTGTACATAGTACATAGCGTCATTTTTTCCTTGCATTTCCACGGTGGTATTATTAACTACTTTTATTAACTACACGTACATGGAATAAATATACGTACACAAAAAAAAACTTAAATTACCTCTACATAAAAGTACATATCGAAATCGAATAAAGAGAAACATGAAAATATGTATGGTCACACGACTTGTCTAATGTATTACCTTGAAAAGTTCTTTTGATAAAAGTTGTGTGTAGTCAACAACAATCTTTTTTTTTTTGCTTGTTGTCCGTCCTCTGATTGTTTATGAATGGTCTACATAGAATACTACATATCGTCAACCATACATTCAACCAAAACACACTTTCCTCCTTCTTCTTATTCTCTTATACTATTTGAGACGGCTCGAGTATATAGTATGCATCTGTGGAAATTGAAAATTAGGATACCTACTTGAAACCACTTGTGTTTGTGTACAGCTCATGTAAATTTTCTACAGTATACAGAAAGTTAAAGAGTTTTACTTTCAATGTATTTCAAGTGTATTGTCAGAGGTGTGAACAGTGCGAACTTTAATCTGTGGTATTTTGTGATTGTGAATCACAATTTGTGATTAGTTTGTTTTTCCACAGTTTTGGTTTTCTACAAAAAAGAAAAAATACAAAAAAAAAACGTGTGTGTGGATTGCTGCCATGAATAATAACTAAGTCGTTTTGTTAGATATTTAATATGTCAAGTGTACAGTTTAAGGGTTAAGGTAGTGAAAAAACCACACAATTATAAAAAATGTACATACATACGAAACAAGGCGAAATGGACTGATGAAAAAATGTGCCATATGATTGGAATAAAGTGAAATTTTGTTTTGTATAGATATTCAAGCGTACAAATCTTTAATACATATTTACAAAGGAAATTATAAAGGGATTTGCATTTGGATTTCGAATTTTGTGTTCATGTTGAAGTGATTTCAAAAGTTAAATGAAACTTTAATAAAGTTTGTAGTAATATATTTTACAAAATCGTGTGAGCCCTCGCAATGATAATTTTATTATTGTATTGTGTGAGAAATTAAAAGACGAAATATACACATATGCAACGGAATAAACGTTCTATATTTGTACACGGGGATTTTAATTTTAATTAAACATAAGAGAGAGAGACTTGAAAGGTCATTGATCGCATTCATTTACAATGGCAAACGGACGGCCTATGCACCCAGTGGCCCTACTTTTGGGTTCAGTGGCTTATTTGTACAGTACAATCAGTAATGTTGGTGTTTTACCCCGAACTCCTGGTGTGACAGTTGATACAAATTATGGTACAGAACGTATACATTTCTCAAAACGATTTTACTGGAAATACATAATATACGAAAGTGTAATCTTAAAGTGTCTTTCAGCTTAAGTATAGGTTTTTACGATTCGTTTTCTTTGGAATTTTCAGGAGCCTTGAGAGGACTCAAAGCTGTCTCTAGAACTAGTAGAAACTATTATGAATTTCGAGGTAAAATTTTGTTCTGTACTAAATATATATATACAATTTTCAGTTAATTTTACTCTGTTAATTTCAAATGTATATCTTTATTATTAACGAATAGGAATCCCGTATGCTTCGGCTCCTGTTGGGAATTTAAGGTGCGTATATTGAAGCAAAATACTTATTTCTTTTGAGACAAAAAAAAGGGACAAATGTTTTATTCAATTAAGATTTGAGCCTCCAATGCCACCGGAGAACTGGACTGGAGTCCGAGATGCTTTAAGTTATGGTTCAAAGTGTTGGCAGTTAGAGTTTGTAACCAGGAGATTACAAGGTTAAATAAATTTATATATAGTCGTACATAACAATGAATGAGTGGGTAACCAAAAGCTATCGGCAATCAACACCCTCGAACTGGAATTTTTGCAATTCGGCCATTTTTCATTTTCAGTGGCCACAGAGCCGGGTTTTTTGTATTGAGGCCTTATCGCCGGTACCGATTCAGAATATTTGTCCAAATTATTTGAAATCAATCCATAAGTATGGGTAATTGATTGCTCATCGTTTGAAAACAGGGAAAACCCACTCGTA
This sequence comes from Gisinianus flammeolus, assembly GCA_034699125.1. NCBI lineage: Eukaryota > Metazoa > Arthropoda > Collembola > Symphypleona > Katiannidae > Gisinianus > Gisinianus flammeolus. The sequence continues at coordinate 41,296 of JAIUND010000873.1, read as the reverse complement.
TACTGAATTTTAAATGGGGATTTTTCATACGGGAAAATCTAATTAAAATTGATGATTTTACAACCAAAGGTTCTGAAGATTGTCTCTTCCTTAATGTGGCCACACATCGGGTAAGTTAATGGAGAAATTAAGTGGCACTAATTATTAGAATTTATAATCTGTTTTCAAAGTTAAGTGGGAATTTAATGGATATTCACGTTCACGTTTAATTTCGCAGGTACTTAAGAAAACGGAGATCAATGATGAAATCCTGTATCCAGTGTTAGGTGTAGTTGAACATTTAATTTGTACATCTCGATACATATAGACTATATAGACTATACTCTATACTCTATATAAAATAGCCATTACAGTTTCACTGACGACCAATAATTTTGTTTCAATTTACTTTACTTCAGTTTATCTACATGGTGGACTCTTCATGACGGGCGTGTCCAACTCTTATCGACCGAAATACTTCATGGACGAGGACGTTGTGAGTTCATTTTAACTGTGTGTGTGTTGTGTAGCAAGTTTCAATCACAAGTCAGTTTGATATTTGACTACATTGTTATGATACTTATGATTTTGTTCTTTAGGTTTTAGGTAAAAAGGTTTTCCTATTCTCTTTTTCTCGACTTTCACAATTCGCACAGGTACTTTAATTAAAAAACTGAACACTTTCTAGTGACGATAAATTATAGATTGGCTTCATTCGGATTTCTCAACACTGGTGATTGATTTATTCATATATTTTAAATATATAACAAGTGAACATGGCGTAATGTTGACTTGCCGCCCGACAGAACATCAAATGGTCAATTTTTTAAATATTTGATAAAAGGTGATGAAGTTGTCCGCGGAAACATGGGACTAAAAGATCAAACCATGGCTTTACGCTGGATTCAATCAAATATCGCTTTCTTCGGAGGTAAAGGAAACAAGGAAACCTGATTTCCGTGATTGTTTGATTGTTTTATATTAAAGAACTCGCAAAATCTCGACTTTTGTTATTTTGTCTTTGAAAAAATAGGCGACAACACCAAAATCACGCTGGTGGGAGAATCTGCAGGTTAATTTAAATTACAAATCTATTCATCTTCAACACAATGTCACATATCTGTATATCGGCTCTTGTTTTACAACAATTTCTTTGAAATCATAGGAGCTGCCAGGTAAGAACCGCGCAAAAAACACCAACTCGGGCTTACTGTTAGATTGTTTGTTGTACATATTTGTTTCATCATGTAATGTTTCAACATTAACTTTATTATCAAATGAAAAATCAGTGTCTCACTTCACATGCTCTCACCATTGTCCAAAGGTAATTTGTTATTGTATAATTTCAAATGTTCGAAAAGGAATAAAATTTTCAAAAGGATGCCGCAGACTTTTATATTGACAAACTGTGTATGCTCCGGATTCCTTGTAGGACTTTTTCAAAGGGCAATATCCCAATCAGGAACTGCACTTTCAAGATGGGCTCACATCAAACATCCAAAGAAGCAAGCAAAGCAGCTTGGGAGAAGACTCAATTGTCCTACTGAATCATCTAATGCCATGATTGAATGTCTCAAGAGTAGAAGTGCACGAAGCATTGCTCGTACACACAGTACTTACGTGGTATGTATTTCCCCACCTCTGAATTTCAAATACATATTGTCGTCCTACATACATATATGTACATGCATATATGCATAGCATAAGTATATAAGTACTTATGGTTCTAAAATATCCTTTTGAAATTCTAATGTCTCTGTAGAAAGATTTGCTGCGTGGGAAATTCTCTGTGTTTGGTCCCACAGTGGAGGCTGTGAACGATTCCACAACATTTTTAGCTGACAAGCCAATCAATTTATTGAGGAAAGGAGCGATTGCAAATCCAGTTCCATGGATCAATGGCGTAATCAAATTATAATTATAATTCCATTCAATTTTCAATTTATTTGTATCAAATCTTGAGAATTTCCATTCATCTTCTGTTTTTGCGGGGCCAAAGGTCAACAGTGAGGAGGGTCTCATCTACGTCGTTGGAGTTATAAGGAATGGAACACGACTGGCGAGACTGAATGATCGTTGGGATGAATATGCACCGACCATCTTTGATTTTGAAGATGATCCAAATCGGGATAATATTTCTGCTCGGATACGTGAATACTATTTAGGGAATCATTTAATTGGGATGGACACATTGGAGCAATCCGTGAATATGTTCTCTGATAGAGCTTTCTTTGAAGATAGTCATGACGTGGCCGTCCTTCAATCCAAAATATCTCCAGTCTACAGTTACTATTTCAGTTTTCGAGGGGATTTTGCTCTCGCGAACATCTTGTTTTCGATGTCCGGAGCTTTGCCCGAGGCTTTGGATTTCGTAGTCGGAAATACACTCAGATGGATCTCATCAAATATTCTAAGGAGAGAGCAAAGACACTATGGGGTATAAATAATTTAGGAATTAACTATTGATAATACCGCATAAAAGGTTTGTGTGTCATTAAAAGATAATTGATTTTTTTATATTACATTTCATCATACAGGTCTGCCATTCGGACGAGGTAAAAGAAAATAGATTGATTTCACTATACATGTATACAATTACTAAATTTCTAAATGGCTTGTTTCCGAATTAAACCCACACAAACACATATTTTCGTTTTTCTTTCAGCTTGCTCTGATGTTTAATTTACCTGTCGTAGCGAGGGAAATCATCCCTGGCTCTCCAGATTATACTTTTAGTCGAAATGTAATCAAGTTATGGACGAGTTTTGCAAGGAGAGGGTAATTAACTAATATACATGTTTTATGATTACCTTCTTATTGACCTTCATTTGGAACAGTGAACAGTATTCTAATTAATTCACCGATTTGGGCGCAGCGTTCCTGACAAATTTCAAGGAATTCAATGGGATCCTGTTGAGCCCATTCAAGTCGGCAATGACAGTCAAACTCACAGTTTTAAAAGACTCAAAATGGATGAAAATCCTCAAATGGTACAAGAAAATTTCTTGGAAAGGCTTCAATTTTGGAAATCTCTATTCTCTGACTCAGATTCGGAATTATAAACTTTTCCGACTCTTGACAAAAAATCAAAATCGCGCTCAACTAATTAATTAATTAATCTTCTTGTAAAAACGGTGTGCTTGTTTGTACCTTATTAAATGTACATATTCACATGTAAAAATGTAGGTACATGAACACGTCAAATTGATTGTGAATTCCATGGCCGCGCACTCGAATCTCTTGTCATTAATTAACTTTTGCCAACATAACAACAACATTTCCTCCTGTTACATATACTCATTTTGATATTTCAATCTAAACGTTTGACAAAAAACATTATTTTTGAAGGGAATTAACGTTGTACATACATACCTTTAATTTATTATATTTTTGTTCATATTTAGCTACAGAAATTGTTGAGAAACGCTGTGTTGTATTACGAAATGAATTTTTAAAAATAAAATGATGCTGTGTTGAAAAAATTATCATTGAAAAAATCCATCCCTTAATTCATACCAGCAGATTGTAAATGAGCACACACATTTCATCAACTTTCCTCACGTACTTAGGTTTGACAATTAAGACGTCATAGAGTCTGACGGTCAGACCACAGGTGAATTATTTAAAACACACACAAAAATCTCATCTTATGAATAAATATTCTCTGCGTACGGACTGAAGCTGTCGTTGTAAATTTTACGCGATAAAATGTGAATAAAATGGAGACTCGTGATGGAGAGTCTAAAAGAATCAACAATAATATGTACCTATTAATTTACCATCGAAAATGAAGTGCTCGCTTGTCAGTGGCAATAAACTTGGAAATGCGGAAACGACAATGTCGTCATCCATATCCGCACTCTCAAGCAGCCTTCAACTTGTCATATATAGGTATATGTACGATAATACGTTTCTCTCTCTCTCCTCCGTCCACTTTTGAGCTTGAAAGATGAAATGTGTGTGTATTTGCGAATGAAAAATTGGTTTGCAATAAATAAAATTGAACATGTGCATGTAATCTGGTTTCACAATTGTACAGGATTGTGAGACATTTGCATTTTAAAATGATTACCAATGCTGTCAGTTTTAGTCATGGATGATAATTCCAAAAAACTTGATTTAATTGTAGTATTTAAATTTCCAGTTTTATGCTCCCAAGAAATGTTCATGCGTGTGTTTGTGGGACAAGTCGTGATTGGAAATTGGAGAATTTTAAAGCGAAAGCAAGAAACGGACTTGAACCTGGAATAAATTTTGCATATGCATATATTCTTATTCTTATTCTTACATAACATGGAAAATGCATGGGATATGTTGGATGGACGTAACATATGCGGATTATACATTTAACATTCCTCCATCAACATTGTATAAAAACTAGATTTGTGTCTGGAAATCTTTACACTTCCACTCCAACTCTTTTCTGGTGTATCCTTTCAATTGCAATTCTGATTTTTTTATTAGAACCTTGTGCAATATTTACCTTGAGATCCTGCTCCTATAATTGAGCTCAGTTATCAGTCTTATTTTGCATACGATATATAATATGTATATGATCATATTTTTTTACTGTGGTCGCTAGCACAATCACTCTGTTTAAAGTTTTTTCTTATAAGTTATAACCCAATTTGTCCATTTCTAGAGATAAGCGGTTTCCCATGATGATATTGATATATAACGAGAATCATGTGGGAATTGTAAAAATGGGGTGGAAATTGAATTACCTCTGCGCAACATTCAAGTGCACATGAGGTTTCCTGTATACACAAATAATATATAACAATGTGGAATCCTTTACTTAATGATTGGCAGAAACACGTGAAAAGATCCTTGAAAATTTAAGAGGAATTGGGTATTCATTACAGTTCGGAAAAAAGTTTTGTCAGTTATAGTTGGATGTTTACCAAATCTCTGAACCGCGCCGCTTTCTGCAATATTCTGCATAACACTTACAAGTTTTTCAGTATGGTTTAACCATTATTATTATTATTATATGCAAAGGCAAACAAAAAAAGAACTTCCTTCCTACCTGCTAAATATACGATATTGTGTGGAAATTCTAGGAAGTGGTACTGTGAACATTTTTTTGAGCGTTCAGCTCCAATAATAAGAGTGAATTTGAGAAGTTGACAAAAACATGGGGCCTCCATTACAACAGATTGTTCCAGCAACGATGTTGTTAACTTCCCTTGTATATTTGACAACAACAATAACTCAATTTGGTGGAGAAGGGAAAATTGCGACGATTGAAGTGGACACGAACTCTGGTAGATTATTTGGCCTGAAGAAAGTAAGTCGAGTGGGTCGAGGATATTATGATTTTCGTGGGATCCCTTTTGCATCCCCACCAGAACGTTTTGAACCACCAACTCCTGTCAAACCATGGGAGGGTGTGTTGGATGCTACAAAACACGGATCTTCATGTTTACAGTATGAATTTTTAACTGGAGTTCTTTATGGAGATGAATCCTCATGTTTAAATTTAAATATCGCCACGCCACAAGCAAGTCACTCTTCATTTACGATATTTAAAACAAAAACATTTATGTATATGTCTTGGTCGTTTTGTTACATGTGAAAGCAACTTTCAATTTTCTGTCCATGTCCAGGTTCTTTCACGTACGGACGCTAAATCAGAATCGGCCAAACTTCTTCCAGGTAATAATAAATTATTATTACTATCGTGTCAACTCATTCATAACAATTGTCATTATTGCTCCTCTCTCAATCGCATCTCATTATCTTATTATTTTTTTCTGTTCTCTCCAAAGTTATGGTCTTTTTCTACGGCGGAGCTTTCATGGTAATTTTTCCCCAATCACATTCTTAAACTTGCTTGCATATGTTTCATGAGATTTTTTTGGAATCTATTTATGTAAAACTCTTATTTTCTTAAACGTTCAGTCCGGATTCTCGAGCGTCTACACTGGGTATTATTTTTAAAACATTTGTATATAGATTTAAAAACATTTCAAGATTTTTCTAAACTTATTTTTCTAACCGTTGGACAGGAGTTATTTTCTTGACGAGGAAGTGGTGTTAATTTCTGTCAATTACCGCGTTGGTTTGTTTGGATTTCTTAACACTGGAGATGAGGTTGTCCGCGGGAATCAAGGATTGAAGGATCAAACAATGGCTCTCAAATGGTACATAAATAAATAAATATATATATACTACATGTATATGTACGTGACTTCAACTGTATCAAAATCTTGACTTTCTCTCGGATGATCAAAATCTTAAAAATCATATTGTTAAATTGGGTTTAGGATTCAAGAAAACATCATTTACTTTTCTGGTGATCCCAATAGGTAATTTGTTTTTTGATTTTTCACAACGCACTCCTCACAAGGCTACTGTAAAATTTCAATCAATTTAATTTAAAATGTAATAACACTCTAAAACAATTTCAGTGTAACTCTTTTTGGACAATCGGCGGGAGGAGTTTCAGTGAATTTACACATGCTCTCCGACATGAGTAAAGGACTATTTCACAAAGCCATTGGACAATCCGGGAACGCTCTAAATATTTTTGGATTCAATGAAAGACCTCGAGAACAAGCTTTGAAACTTGGGAAAATGATGAAATGCCCTACAAATGACACCCGACAAATGGTGGCGTGTCTCAAAAAAATACCAGCGCTAGTATTGAATAAAGCCAACAAAGAATATCTCGTATGGAAATCTCAATTACATATTTTTACATATTTATCTGTATTTACATATTATTAATCAAATCAAGGAACTTAATAATTTAGAATTTTTAAATGTATATAATTATTTACAGGATTTACTTAGTGAAAAATCGGCGTTTTATTTGCCATCAGTGGAAGCCGTACAAGATTCGAATACATTTTTATCGGACAGCCCAATCAATTTAATCCGACAAGGGAAAGTGAATAATGTCCCATACATTGTGGGTTTAAATACAAATGAGGCCTTAGTATTTGCCATCCCCCTGCTTCTAAACAAGACTCAGACGAATCGGATAAACAATGGATGGGAAAAATATGCACCGATTGTATTCAAATATGACCGGCATCCAAATAAAGATAATATTACCATAGCCATTAAAGACTTCTACGGAGGACGGAATCAGTCATTTAATTGGGATACCCTAAATGACACTGCAACCGCTATTAGTGATCGATATTTTGCGGAAGGGATTCATGATGTGGTTCGACTTCAGTCTAATTCTTCTACCATCTACGCCTACTACTATACTTACAAGGGAGACTTCTCATTTGGTAATATACTCGCACACCTGACATCCTTTCTGCCCAGACCAATCGGACTTTTCTACTCCATGACCCGCAATTGGTTCGCCAAAAGTTTATTTGGACTCTCGATTCAACGAATTGGTAATTCCGCGTATATATATCTGTATTTAACTGTTTGTATTGGGATTTTACTTCATATTTTGATATGCTGTTTTTTTTTTTTTTTTGGTAGATGGTTGTCATTTGGATGAAATTCCAATGTTTTTCCATTTGCCTGTCCTGACTCATGACATCTCACCGGGTAGTAAAGATTATGCAATGTCATCGGCCATGATTAAACTCTGGACTAGTTTCGCCAGGAACGGAAAACCAGATAAATTGTTTGGTCGGGATTGGATGCCAATCTCGACAAATTCCTCCACAGATCCAGACTCGATACGATATTTAAAAATTGATGAGAACCCTGAAATGATACGAGAACCCTTTGAGTCCAGAATAGCCTTTTGGAAATCACTAAATTTAGATACGGAAGTGCCAGAAACATAGTGTAATCTTGTGATGTATTTAATTTATATACTGGCAATGCAAATAGCCTTTACTACTTTACTCATAATTAAATTAAATTAAACTGTAGATACAAAACCTATACAATATATAATATGAGAAATCTGATGCAAATTCTCTGACTGACTGAAAATTACTCAATAAAGTTAAAAGCCAAAATAAATAAATATCGTCATTTTCTATGAATTCTAAGTTATTCATGTATACATGCAATTTCTAGTCAACCGCGTCAACCTTGATATTATCGAGTGAGTAGTAATTTAATCATTATCCAAGAAGGACAAAGTTTCATTTCATCAAAAACAAATAACTATTGCCCAAATCCAGTGTCTGCGTACACAGATAAATAGAATCCAGAAGTTGGTCATAGCCATTTGCAATCGACAATAATTATTAGTTTGATTTTTGATCTACAGTCTACATACAAACGCGCATCTCAGCTGAACTGTACATATGTATGTAAAAAAAGTCTAAGGTCTATGTTCAAGTTTCCGCAATTAATTGTCTCTCTCTCTCTCTTGAAAAATCAAAAGTTATGAGGGAAAATGTGTGTATAACCATCTCAATGGAGCGTGGACACAAACTCTGTCTGTACGTGTGTACACACTGTTGTTCCCTGTCTGTACTTATGTCATGCTTATTTAATTGCCAAGTTTACTCACACACACACACAACATACACGAGAGAGCATTGTACAAGACTACAAGAATTAACTCGTATAGTTATGGTAGTTGTCACGATCATCATGTATTTATTATTATTTAGCATTTTCTATTGCATCAACTCCACAGAATCTCAGAATCTCAGAATCTTATGACAATGAGGTACACAAAACCAAACCAAGTAAAGCGAAATACAAAAGACACTCGACGTCAAAGACAAAGAAAAATAACGAGTATTGCAAATCCCTTTGCATTTAATCTCATACAAAATACAAAACTTATTCCTCCCCATGGTACACACACACAAACACACACATTTACACACATTACATGTGTTCATATTAATTTATCCTGTATATACAATCTCTTGTGTGCCTAAGTGCCTATACTAAATATGTATATGTATATGTATGTATATGTACAGTCAACTGCACCGACCTGCCTTGAACTACAAAAAAAACACTACACGACTTACAGGCAACACACATACCTTTGCGCTCTGTATTATTCTATTATTCATCTACTCTACTGTTCTGTTCTGTTCTGTACGTAACTGTACTCATCGTCATAAATGCTTATTATCCTCAATGCACAAATTTCAATTCACACACACAGTTCGAGAGTAATTACACACATGAAATATTCAGCATAGGTACAATCAATATACATACGCGTAACACACATTCTGATCTTTGATATTACGATTACGATTACGATTACGATACTCCTTGTCAATGCAATGTTTTGAATTTTTGCGAGTTTTCAGTGCATCTGCTGTGGAGTGGACCTACATATCTGTAGTATAGTGGATTCTCTACCGGCTACACGTTTTTTTCCTTATTACCTTATAAGCAGTATGTGTATAAATTTCTGTCTTCTGTCTTCTACCCCTTCAGCTTGTGGAAAGAAAGGCAAAAAAAAGTGGTGTTATGTGAGGTGTTTATTTTTTTTTGAGAAGACAAAACCAACTAAATAATGAACTAATGTCTTGAAATATTATATAGCGGCAGTGATTGTTCTGTGTGATTGCACGTTCCAATTACGGATACAGATATATGTAGGTATATTATGACTACACTAATCGTAAGAGGGTTTAGCGCAATATCCAACAGAAAAATGACTAATAACTACGAGTTGTTTGGTCATTGTTGGTAGTTATAGCCCAAATGCTCAAGTCTCCTGTGAAATTTGTCTCAGAGTAGAGCTAGAAAGACAATTCATTTGGGAATCTTTTCGCACACACAAATAAGAAAAGTGACACATTCTAAAATTTTAAATTTTAAATCTGTGCTGGGAGAAACTGTGTGTTGAATATTAATAATCTGAAATATAGATAGTATTTAACTGTGATATATACGAAAAGATTAGCATTACGTAATTGCCAATTTGTTTGTTTTTAGTCATCATTGTGGCAACTATAGAATTGTAAATTGTCTAAAGTGTGGTCAAGTTTTTAGTGTGGTTCTGTGGGGGTAAAGTTGGATTGGAGGGATATCATTTAAATTTGTAATATAATAATGAAAGGACGAGCTGTAGCCCCTGCAGTTCTCTTGTTCGGTTCATTTGTGTATTTTACGAGTACTTTGAGTCAGTGGTTGAGCTCGGGTAGTTCATCTTACGCCACTGTCAAAACAAATCAAGGGAGTTTACGTGGGGTTCGTCAAGTTTCTAGAAGTGGAAGGAGTTTCTATGAGTTCCGCGGTGTCCCTTATGCAAAAGATCCCATTGGACTACTCCGATTTGAGGCATATCCAAATATATTTCATTCGGAAAATCCGTTAGTTTTTAGTTTGAATATATAATACCAAATCTTGAGACAAAATCGTTTAAAATAACTTTTTAAAATGTGTCTTTTTAGCCTCCTGTTCCAATGGAACCGTGGAATGACGTGCGAGATGCTACACAGTGAGTGGATTTATATATGTGTAAATGTCAATTTAATTGAAAAATATATATGATCAAACTCCCCCGATTTCAATTCTTTGTATCCACATGTGTTTAGGTATGGCAATACGTGTATACAATTTGAGTACCTGACAAAAATTTTGCAAGGATCCGAAGCCTGTCTTTTCTTGAATGTTGCAACGAATGGTAAGGTAAAAACTACATTGATCTTGTACTGTTCAAACTCGTAATAAAATTAGTATATAAAAATTGAATTCTCGAGGGATTTCATTCATCATTCTATATGCTTGATGTCATTTTTTAAAACAAAAAACAAGATTTTGACAAGGCAGGAGACAAAGTCAGCCGTTTTGTATCCAGTTTTACTGTTCATCCACGGAGGAAAGTCTCGTTTTGAATTCCCTTGCAACAATTTCAATTTCTTATCAATTTGAAAACACGTGTTTTGATATGAGTGTGCTTATATAACCATTTTCCCTAGTGCAGGAGTCTTCATGGGAGGATTTTCTAATGTGTACAAGCCCAAGTATCTACTCGATGAGAACATCGTCGTTGTGACGATCAATTATAGATTGGCTTCATTCGGATTCCTCAACACTGGTGATTGACTGATTTATTTAATATCGTTTTACTCACGAATTAAGCCCAACACAATTGGCTGACAGCATAACACGAAATGATAAAATTAAAATGTATTTTTAAATTTGGACACAAAAAAAAAAGGTGATGAAGTGGTCCGAGGCAACATGGGACTAAAGGATCAAATAATGGCCCTAAAATGGTATGCTTCAAATTTTAATTTAATACTTTATTGAGAAGTTGTAGTCAATAAATTTGACGAAATTCGTTTTTTTTAAAATTTATTACATGTAAAATCTACCGATTTTCCTTCAATGGCTGATTAACGTTAAATTGGCAGGGTACAAGAAAATATCATTTACTTCTCAGGTAAAAACTATAGACGTATTGTATAATCGTATGTATTTGACATTGATAGACTAATAATGTACCCATAAGGATATTTTGGATATAAAGTGTCCTTTTATTAAAATCAGGCAATCCGGAACTAGTAACGATCATAGGAGAATCGGCGGGAGGAAGTTCAGTTCATTATTTAATGTTATCGCCGTCCAGTAAAGGTATACAATGCCCGAAAATGACGAAATCCTGAGGAAGATAATACGGAAAATCTGTATTTGTTAAAGTTCTATGTTTTTGTAGGTTTGTTTCACAGAGCAATTGCATCCAGTGGCTCCGCATTGAATTTCTTTGCCCTCACAACAAAACCTAGGGAACAATCCATACGACTTGGAGAGAAACTAAAATGTCCGACTTCAAATTCTACTGAGTTGGTTTATTGTCTAAAATCCAAATCCGCAATAGAATTAAATTCCATTCATCACGAATATTTGGTGAGTGTTCAAGTTCTTATATGTAAGTACTCGTGTCGATTAGGTCACAATATAATAAGGGAATTTAAATGACTAATTGGAATTCTTGTTTTTTTTTTGAATCTTTGCCCCTGTAGGATTTTTTCAGTCCCCGAGAAGCCTATTTTGCCCCAAGTATTGAGGCTGTGAACGATTCAAATGCTTTCCTCGTTGAACATCCTCGACTACTAATTGAGCAAGGGAAAATAGTTCAAAATGTCCCATTAATAATGGGAGTAAATGACTCGGAAGGACTTTTATTTATTGTGGATGCACTGAAAAATAAAACCCGAATTGAAGGACTCAATAAATACTGGCGACATTACGCTCCCACCATTTTCCACTATGAAGACCATCCAAATCGAGACAATATCTCTAGTCAAATTTGGAAATTTTACATGGGAGATAAAAAGATTAATTTGGACACAATGAAATCGGCAGTGGATTTATTTTCGGATCGATTCTTTTTTGAAGGCCTCCATGACACGGCTCTCATTCAATCCAATTTCTCAACCATCTACGTCTACTTTTTCACGTACCAAGGCACGTTTGGCTTTGCGAATTTCCTATTCGGAATGTCACGTCTACTGCCTGAACCAATTGATGCCCTGTGGTCGGCCACTTCCAACTGGTTCTCATCAAATATCTTGGGGAGGAAAAAGAAGAATTATGGTGCTGCTCACTCTGATGATTTACCCATCCTTTTCCCTCTACCAGTCGTTGCTCAAGAGATTATACCCGGCACTGAGGATTATTCTTTCAGTCGGGATGTCATTCGACTCTACACCAGTTTTGCATACGACGGCAAACCCCAAACGTTTAACGGAGTGAAATGGGAACCCATTACAAATGGATCCCTTCGCTATTTAAAATTTGATGATCAACCCGAAATGATTGATGAGCCGTTTTCTAGTCGCCTTAAATTCTGGTCTTCACTTTCTCTCGATCCGTACTACTAAATTCTAGTCTAGCTATATATATCTTCAATAAAGACTGAAATTCAATCCAAATGCATTATGTACAAAGTACAAATCATCGCAGTGAAGGGAACAAAATGCAAACTCACTTTGAATACAATTAACTCTTCAAACAATAAACATTATTCACATTTAAAATGCAATTATGCATGTATTTTATGTGATATTTAATAATTAAGGATATGTTTACAATGTACAGAAACAGATACTCAAAACAGTAAACAGTCAAAGATAATTTAATTATTTTGTTTTCAAAATAAATGTCATATTGTGGGAATTCGTTTTGACATTCGAATGACAACTTTTTTGTACATACGCATACGGCAAAGTTGGTTTGATATATATTAGTTTTTGAATAAAAGGAGACACTCTGACTACGTGGCTGCTCCAATAAATTTTGTACGATTTGAAAAAAAAACAATCACAAGAAGGTACTTAAATACACATTTATATGTAATACATGTCATCCTACTGGGAATATTTAACCACATTGTGTAAAGTACAATAATTAAAAATTGACATTAATAATTGAATAAGAACAATATATTGATAATTGATAATGAGAACTGTTTTACGTTATTTTTCGAGTTGCCCTTTTGAATGTGGCAATGTGGCATAAACAGAACCAACTTTTTTTCCTTTTCATTTAACAACTGATCATTATTATCCAGTCACACATCAGTTGACATTGATTTTGTTTTACTTTTTATATTTTTGGTTGAAAAATAATGCAAATATTTAATTATAACAATTATATTTAAATTGAAAATGTTGACTTCAGTAAAACCAATTGAATTTGAGATGCCACCGGTAGAGAAGATCAAGAGCAAATGTCTTCCCACTGTGAGGATGCAACTCACACTTTTGGCCGTTTACCAGTTGGTTTGAAACTATTATATATTTACTCATCGTTTTTGTTGATACTGTGTGTGTGGATATTGTAATTAATCCCTTCTGCGGATTCTTTTATTATGAGGCTTAATCCGTTGTTTATATTATTATGATAATTTAAATAGTATATGGCCACAGCTGGTTTTCTTTTTGATAATTAATTTCACGTGAAATTCGCATGTTTCCTCACGTGGGAAAATTTCTTGGGGAGAAGAGAAACTGTGGAAGATGGTAAATATTGATGGAGATATGTATGTAATTATACACCGGTGAATGAAGTAAAGTTTTGCTTACGTAATTGGCAATTGGTAATGTGTGTGTTTTAGAAATGTTTTGGCATGGATTGGAGTTCACGATGGGACTGTTTCTACTTCTCGCTCTATGGAGAGTACGCAGATTTTAAAGATTACTTTACGTTCTTATCATTTTGAATTAAAAATACGGGAAAAGTAATAAATATGAAATGAGGGAAATCTATCGTTTGTTTTTGTGTATATGGTATACCTATACGTACAGAAAAGTTGTAGTTTGATGTCGTTATGGATGGCATTGGCGGGTATCCTCACAATATTGACAGTCATAACTTTCCTCGCTCAATTATTCCACAATGTTTACTATGGTTGGAATTTGGCTTCTTTGTTCTTAATGGGAACGGCATTTCACGTGTATGAGATCATTTTAGCGTGGGACTATTGTTTCCTTACTAAATATGAGTTGGATGATTCAGAATTTGAGCGATTCCCTGTGGAAGTGGAAGGGAGTGTCATGGAAGGATTAAAGGAGTCATCCAATAAAAACAAGTTGTATCGGGATTTCCCTGTTCCTTCCCTTTTAGAAAAAGTTAAAATCCACAAGATCAAAACTCCTCAACCTCAAAATATGGCCATTTACTAAAATACACAGCCATGTCCATATAATATAATATGAATACAAAGTAAATAAAAGAAGAGTCGGGAGAGTTTACATTTCTCACACGGATCCCGTTTTTAAGTTTTTATGTCATATTCTTTATTCAATTTTCTACATGGGTGTTCTGATAACTGATAATTAACCAACTAACTAACTGTACAGTCCAGTCCAGAGTAACACTGCTTTCTATCTTAATATAATGTAATGTAATTTGACTAAGATCTCAAATTGTGGTTCATTAGTATTTATTATTATTGGAAATCTTCTGTATTTCTTGTCCTTTGTCCTTTTGAAGAATCATCCAGAGAATTCCCAGGCAGAAGCAGACCAAACTGACTCCAACCATTGACCACCTGGCAGTTTCCACTTTGCTCTGTGTGTGATGTAATTGCATGAGAAGTTTCAATAGTTCTTCTGGCAACTCCGTGGACTGTGTGTGTGTGTAATAATAAACAAATGCATTGATTTCCCATTTCCCTGTGATTAATGTAAGTATATATAAATTCCCAAAATTTGACGCTATACCTCTTCAGCCCACATAATAGGAAAGGCTACTTTTTTCAATTTGGAAAAGGTCGGGAGGGCTTCATACGGGACGACATCCACATTGAATTGTAAACGTTTGGCAGCTCTCATCATCACTCCCGTTGTCTATATATTGGTACAATCAAAAGAATATACATTTTTTTTCAGTCATAAACTACTATGTGCTATATATTACAAAAATACAGATGTATATGCTTTTAGTTATGAAATATGTGAAGACGAGGAGAATTGATTGCGAGAATTACAGGTTGAATGTCAATAAAGGTTTTGTGTTTCTCCTTGGTGGGGGAAATCCCATGAATGGCATAAATAATGGCCGGATCTGCATTGTAAAAGTGTGGTGAGGATAAGAAAATGGGCGCTCCTTCTTTACAACCAGAAAGTCCAGCCAATCCATTCCGATTACACAGCGTTGAATCCTTTTCCAGACAAAAACATCGATTGGGTTCGTATTTGTGGGGTCCCATCATTGTTTCAGGTACGGGAGAAAATCGATAGCCAGGGATTCCCTTAAACACTATATCTTCTTCATATCCCATGGAAATCGACCTGGAATTACAATACAATATAGACAATGACAATAAACATCATCTTACTTAGAATATTTCATTTAAACACAAGTTCTTTCTCACTTTTTCTCCACTTGTCAAAGTGTTGTACATCAAAAAACAAAACATCATACGATTACGATACCTACCGGCATAAATCGGGGGAGTAAGATTTGAGAATATGATTCCGCATTATAAATGGATGGAAAATGGTTCCATCCGTTCCGGCAATCACATTACATGAGGACTCTGACCACCAATTTAATTCTGTTTTATTATTCCATTTGTAGATTTGTCCGAAATCTGTATGAGACATTTCCCCAGTTTTAACTTCATACAGTCCATCATCCGAGCCATTTTTCTATATTTACACATACATATATTGAAAACAAATCAAATATGAAATAGGAATACTTTTTGCTACATACGATATAATGGCACACGTTAAACCATTTTTATTCAATTCTAACTGCACCAATTATTTTCAAAGTCATTTAATATGTAACACACATATTTGATAAGTATTTTAAATGTGAATTATGAAGCCCTCATTAACCATACAATATACTCGGATATTCCATTATAATAATGAATCAAATAATGAACCCAAGCGGAAAATCGTTCTTAATTGAATTGAAGAAAGGGTTAGACATTATATAGACACGCGAAACGTTTATGACTAAGTGCAAGTATGTAATGTATGGTTGGTACTGGTACTCCTAATTCCAGAAATTGAAAAGTTGAAACGAGATTATTATTGTAATAAAAGTATTGTACTGATTTGCAATTGTAAAAAAATCAGAGCTCGAAGGAAAATTAAATAAATTGAATTTTAGCCTTCAGATTTCAACACAGGCAGCAGACATATGTATATCGTAACATATGTATAACGAAAAACAGCACATTTTCATGATTAACAATTTAATGGATCCGATTCAGATTCAACGAGGATATAAATCATTTCTGCTATATGCTTATATACTGCGAGAAATGTACAAAACTTCACCTAGTTGAACATGCTAATCGTTTTTCTCTGTAAACTGAAAAGAAGAATCCCAAATCCCAACAGGAGGAACCATTAGCATCTGTTTTTTTTTTATTACAATTTCAATGTCACGCCTTATAATTGACTAATCGTTCAGTAGCAAAAGTACGAACCACGAGAAAGTCAAGCTCTGTTAATTGTCAGACTTTTAATCCTTATGAAGAGGATGTAAATTTTTAAACTACAGATACAAAAGCTATACAGCCCCTAAAATCCATGCTTTTGTTGACTTGACTTGGACTCTCTTCTCTTCTCTCGTGGAAAAGTAAAGCATATATTGTATAAAAATCTTGTACATTTCTCACGCATTGTAGTCTCGAGAATTTTTAGCGTTCATGGTCAAACTGAATAGTTTATTTATGAAATAGGTAAAAGTACGTTGAAATTGAATGAAATTTCCTAATGAAAAACCTAACGGAAAGTATTTGCGGGAAAAGTCAATTGTCATCGTTAGTTAGTTAGTTTTACTGTCTACAATCGCAATCACAGTCGGTATTTATGGAAAGTAGTCAGGAAATTTCATCTTAATTATTTCGATGATAGAAAGTACCTGACAATATAACTTAGTACATGGAATTCAGGAACCTTTTAAGTTGATTATCAATTATGTCCTTACTCCTTGGTAAATAGCAAATTTCCCAGTCACAAAACTCTTCGGGATTTGGATTTCTCCCACGGCCATGGAAACGATTGGATCACTCAACAAGTCCAAATAATTTTGAATTGAAAATCCATCCAAGAGTAAATTCCGTATGGATTCCGTTCGAAATAATTTCTCACCCTTTTCCATCAACATCGAGTCCAATTCACCCAGTATAAATTCCGAGTCTGTTAGAGTGGTTGCCATCTTTGCAATTGCCTTCATCATCATGAGAGATAGAGAAAAAGTCAAAGAAGAAAAAAAACATCAAAACCAAAAAAAGAAGAAGAAGAAAGAATTCAAATGCAGTTACACATATACGGCAATTATGACAGATCACAACATGACAAATCAATATAAATGTATCAAAAAAATAAATAAAAACGTTTTTGGGGCTCAAATCGTGCAGTTATCCAACTCGATTTGTGCAGTTAAACTAAATAAAAAGCGTCAACGGAATTAATAATTGATGGAAATTTTCTCACACCAACGAACTTGGTGGCGTACGTTTCCATCTTTTTTGCACCTACATATATATCGTACATATATATTCTTTTGCTCAAAAGAAGTGTCCTCTCGGTTTTCTAATGTATGTGAGCTGATGCAAAAAAAAAAAAACTTGACTTGACAATTTAAAACAAGAAACTTTTCATGTAACGGAGAGCGTCGTTTATGAAATGGTTTTTAGTTTTTTATACAAAAATAATAATAAATATTTAAAAAAAAACCATTTTCCCAACGAATGGAACCAAGGGCGAAAAAGAGGCTCGGAAATAATCCTTCTTCAATCGTCTTCTTTTGACATTGCTCTGGTCAAACTGTATTTTTCTGTACAATAAAAGTATATCTGTATTTGGAGCATCTCTAAATATTTATAACAATCTATAATGAAAACCGCAACGAACCACCACTTGAGAATTCAATACGTGCTGATGATATATGTATACTTATAATATTATAGGGAAACATTAAAGGAAATATATATGACTCAATTCACCTTGACTTGATAGATATATTCTTGAAAACTATATAAATTCAGGCTCTAATGAGATGTGTATTTGTGCAAGTGAACACAAGAAACAAGAAACACAGATATTATTTAATGACAATGAGTTGCTCCGGCTGTCGGTGCACAGTTAAAATATATTTATGGTTTGGTCAAATCAGTCAACAGTTTTAAAAAGTTCCACACACACAAATTGCAAATTGCAAATTGCAAATCCGAATGCAACGAGAAAATGCACAAAATCCACAATGTAATTTTTTGCTAACCATAAAATCCATTTTTTTTTCAGCAGTCTTAATTTTCAGTTTTTTATTCCTTTTCTTGGACTCACAAAAGCGCCAAAAAAGTAAACAAAGTCAGCATTTAACCAAAACTCGAGACTACAATTAAAATCAAATCGTTCAAATTCCAAGCTGTATATCATTTGAATATTTTGAATGTACACATTCCTCATCAATAAAACTGCGGTCATTCCGTCATTATCATTTAAACTATAGGGAAAAAAACTGTAGAGATATATGAAAATATAAGTACCGTACAGTGCCTTAATTCTTTGAATGTATAGGCGAGTCATATACACTAAAATATCTTGGTGAAAATCCTCATATGCTACAATTAAAACTTAAAAGGCTACATCAAAATAACTACAGAACTTTTTTGAACGTTTGAAAGTTTGAAAATTCAAGTTTTTTTCTCTCTTGTTTTTGAAAAAGTTATGGACCCAAACTGAAAATTGCCGAATTTGAATGAAACAGTGCATGTAAAAGTAGTAAAAAGACAATTTAAGACTACAGATATATTCCATGTGCTGTGTGTGTGTGTGTGCAACTAAATAATCTACAACGACGAATAAAGTGCTCAAATGTCTTTAGAGTTTGGTGTTATGACGTCAAACGAAATGATGGTGAATGGTATAAGTATATTGTGTAAATGTAAAAAAAAACTAGGGAAAAACTGTAAACGGTACATGTGTGTGTGGAAGCTGAATGCACAGGGATAAACTTATAAATCCAAAGGAGACGGCATATGCATGTACATGTACTGGTTATGAATTCGAGTTGAGTTGAATGTCAAAGATAATTATTAGAGTTGCAACAAAAAAAAAACGAAAATTATCGTATAATATAGTAGAATTTTTTTTTTTGAGGGAATAAACCAACCACATATGGAATATTGAGAAAGGTCACTAGATCCTCGTCGCTCCCACTTGAAGAGTCACGAAGAAAGTCGAGGTAAACTTTTTGTCGGTAGCGGAGTGTGTCGCTCAATTCTCCTTGCTCAATCCCTCTTTTGAAACGTTTTTCACTGTACAAAAATATGCATGAATAAAGGATACAAATTACGCAAATTTTATATTTTCTTTTTAGAAATGGAAATCTTTCTAAAAGGATGAAAAGACGAATGATTTTTATTGTACGATAGTACTGTGTAATTTGACTTATTCATACGTAATCTGTAATAAATACGTCAAATTCAGTATGTTAATGTGTACCGAATGTGTACGCATACTCGACATGCATGTTTTGAAATTAGGTGAAAAAAAGAAGAAGAAGAAGAGGAAGAAAGAATGTGTTTAGATTTTAGATTATAAACATGCCCATAGCAATATGGTCCAATTTCTTTGACACGAGGTTTGTCACCATTTTGAAACTCTTTTGGATTTGTTACATTGAAGAAGTAGACTTGGAGGAATACTTCCATTCCATTGTCACCAGGACTCTCCCATGTTTTAAATGTTGTCGTTCCTCTCTCCAGCTTGGACGACTATAGATCAAAATTTAATACACATTGACATATACGATAGAAAACGAGAATCAGATCAGAATACCGTTTGCGAGCGTAAATCGCTTTTAAATACTACATACATATATAGTCTAGTCCATTTCCATTTCCATTCAATATTAATTTTCTAAAAGCATTTAAAGCATGGATTTTTGGTACTTGCAAGCAAAAAATTCGCCATTAAATCCAATGAAAATAATTGTATATACAATATCTGTATTTCTGTATACATACTCATTGCAAATGTAAAACATCAAATATGGAGATTCAATCTACATTTAAAGACATAAATAAACACCGTAAGGAGATGAAGGAAAGAAAAGAAAATTCATTTGTGTCTGCGTATGGGAATCGGCTTTACAGATACCTATAGTGGCTATAGTTAAAGGTGTGTGTAACCTAAGATATACAATATGAGTGTGATTTACGTAAATATTTGCATCCAACTGGATACAACCGACAAGCAAATTAAACATATGACATTGAATCTCTCTTGAGATTGTTTCCCCGCTCGCCCTAATGATGCCAACACCAAAAGTCTAAGCGTCTATAGATGATTTTACCTATCTTTTGTGAGGAGCAGTTGGAGAGATTTCATCAAATCTTAAATCGTTACAAAAATTGAATACTCTTCAATCATGAATTATGGCATGACTTTTTCTCGCTCTCTCTCTCGCTCTCTCTCTCATGGCATTTGTGGTGGCTCATATTACACGTCATTATCACCCCTATTTATATTTGTACACTCGTACACACACACACACACACACACATACGTAGGATATTCTTTGGTCGGCATTCGGTAGTTCATCTTATCTCGTTAGTCCTTGTCATTGAGTTCCCCTATACTGACTGCGTGTGTGTGTGTGTGAATTACGGATCTTTTATTCCTCCATGCATGTACAAAGACATTCAATGTACGTACAAAAAAAACTTGGTCTCTCTCTCTCTCTCACTCAAGTTGAGTGTGTATTTGATATTTCATAGTGAAAGAACGGAGGAACTGCAGTTGCACTGTGTCTAATATCTTGTGTATTTCTACCTTGAGACACACGAAATTCTGTCAATAAGCCAATCATTCAAAAATACATATTATATATTTCCAATTCCTATCTCAATCTCCCACCAGGGAAAGAGAGGGAGAGAGAGATTTTCAAAGGTAAAACGGATGTATCGTACATATTTACGATACATGTGTGATGTACATGTAAAATAAACTGAAGAGAAGATTATTTTGAGAATGCCTTATTGTTCGACACAAAAATGTCTATGTAAGAAGATACAATAGGAATATCTGATTGAGCCAGGGAATTTGAAAAGGCGAACGAATAGGTAAGAGAGGCAGAGAGAGAGAGAGAGAGAGAGAAATATAAAAACGGTCTTGGTAATTTACGCTCGATTGTTACCACAATACATAAGCTACATTGTATTGTTGATCAGACCTGTCATCACACACACTCAGAATTTTGCTAACTGTGCTGAAACACATTCTGTGTGTTATAGAGTGCAAGAGGATCATCATACCATGTTCGGGATTAAAAGTGTACAATGTTTTCATTTTACACACACCACGACACTGTTCACTGAATTACACGCAGCATGTCCACCGCCTCTCTCTCTTTCTCTCTCTCTCTCTCTCTCTCTGCTCCCTTCACTCAGTCATGCACATTTTCATGGTCAATCTCAATATTCCGTATCCCACTTTACATTTACATACTTTAAATATCCCTTATAACGACAATATTTTCATACCAGCATACTGGAATTTTATCTTTTGGAAAATTTCAGTTGGAAAATATGCTTCATTTAAAGATGTCAAGATAACATAACACCTTTACCTTTTCCTATCATCAGTCAGTCGGTGGAAATCCAGTACAGCCGTATCGAATATACCAACAAATTATGCAAGGTCTCATTGATTAATTAGCGATTGAATGTGCATCTACAATGTAGATTCTACATAGTTTTTCATATCATAGCATATTTAGGGGTGTCTATAGCCTACAGTCATGAATCATGTAAGTATTGATTACCCTTAATTATTATTGATTGCATTCTCAAAAAAAAAAAAAAAAATTGAATGACGAAACATTCAGTTTTACTGTCTAATATATATGCATGAGCTTTGAAATCGTGTGAGGCAATATACAATAATGTGAAATGCAATGGAAAAGAGAGCGTCCCGGAAACTAAGCTAAACTGATCAATGTTCAAGTATGATTGACGTAAAAGAATTAAACATTATAAAGAGTGTGCACTGACTCACTTTCCTGTATGCATAATGTCATCATAGTTACCTATATAAAACCAAACGTATACTTAATTCATTAAATGTTTTTTTCATTTAGACTTGGGAAAGCGCTGATTACAATTAGCGATAATATGATAATTGATAATGACGTTTATCCTTTCCATTTCAATTGCAATTTCATATACGGTCCATTTAAAATGTCTGTCTTCCAGGAATTCCTCATGGAATATCGTTTGATAATTCATTTGCGGTTTACGTAATCTCGATTATTTTTGCGAATCTCACGGACGTCTGTACTCTGTACGTACAGGGACATTTTACAGGGAAAGATGAGTGCTAATGAAATTAGATTTGAAGATTATCAAAAGATGAGATGATAAACTGTATCTGTGTACAGTTTAGTTTCTATATATCATGGCAATGATAAAAGCAGTATATGATTTACATTCACAGTCCAATAAAGTATCAATAAATTAGTTGTTATATGTTTTCTAGAGGGAAAAGGTTTCCTTCATATATATATATATATATAAAATAAGGATTTGGACAGGCTGTGAGGAAAGAATTGAATCACTTTGATACACCAAACAAAATACTCAATATCTATACATTCACCACGCCCGTCTTTATACTCATACAAAACATAAAGCCAACACATACGCAGTTGAGCTTTCAAACGGTAATTTAATGTCCCATTACTATATCAAGAATGAGACATGAGACATAAGTGAAAACTGCAAGTACTATAAAAACCTCAAAAACTTCAGTTCGTAATTCATACAAACACGAAGAATCCTCATAAATATAACGATCAAGAGGATTTTCCATTCCGAATTCCACCGATACTTTTTTACATTCACATTCACACATTTAATATACGATACTGACGACGACGGTATAGAAAAACATATGCACCAAACTAAGATTTTTTAATTGGACAGCTCGTAAAAAAAAAGTGTTTCGCCATTATTTATCATATAAAGTGTGAGCGATTTTGTTCCTGATCAAATATCAGATATCACGATATACAATCAAATGAAAGCAGAATGAATTTTTCTTTTCAAAAAATCCTCAATTTTCTGAATTTATACAGGAATTTGAATATCAAATTATGACTGTCCAAACGTTTTACTATAATATTGACAGCACAGTTGACTAGACTCGGATTGAGAAATCCTTTGATTTTACATATCTGCACATGTATTATATGATATTCTGGCCGGAATTGACGACTTGGTGAAAAATACTTAATACACACTAGAGAATTCTGAATTTTTTTTATTACCTATAATTTATAATTTGAATGCATTGTTGTGTTGAATCCTTCCATTGTTTTGACTATACGTTCAGACACTGCAGTCAGGCACAAGAGAAGAAAGAGACGGCGTTAAAGGTCAACGGTCATTTTTCTCCATTATTTTTACACAAGTAGGAGGAGATTTCCATACGGGATCAGTTGAATGCTAAATGTCTTAACTGTGTACTCTGTTTACACATTCAATCATATTCATTGGTCTACAGAAATGACTCGAAATCCGAAAGGAATAATAGGAAACCTTCTGTATATTTAACAAAAGTCCCTGAGCAGACAACAACAAAAAAAAAACGGAAAATGAGTTAATATGTCTGACTGAAAGAATGGAAAAAAAGAGAGGAAGTCACTTTCAATAATTCCTATGTACAGATAAGTATGTACAAAATATATGGAATCTTCAATCTACATCTACATGCTATGAAATCAAAGTAAAACATGTCAAATTAGCATATTGGAAAGTTTCCTCTTGGACACATTATCACTCGAAGATTTTTTTCATTGTTGGCGTGTCAGGATCGAGAGCAATGATTGAATTGAGATAAAAGTCAAGTTGAGACTCAATAAAACGATTCAACAACTCTCAAAGACTGCGAGGAACAAGGACGAATAATGAACAACGTTTCACTTGTCTCTCTCTCTCTCTCTCTCTCTCTCTCTCTCAAGTCTTCCGACAATTTTCCCTTATAGTTTCGTCATTAATTTATACACAAACTATCGTACGTACAACTACATACAATGAGCAAGCAATAGTACTTATAAAGTCATAAACTATCCCAAAAGAGACAATTTATGTACATTAAATAATGGGGAATTGAGTTTTCTTGCCCATGTCTGTGCACATTGCACATACAGATACAAAAACAAAACGAGAATTTACATATGAACAAGCGTTTAAATCTGTACTCATATACAGATACGATGTCCTGACTCTAATATCCATGCAATTGACTATACTTGAAAATAAAGAACTTAATTACACATTCACGCATGGCCATGATATCTTTTAGAAAAGGAAAACGAGAGGAATTAAGTCAGAATCCAAATGAGACGACTCTCACACACGTAATTATTAATAATAAAGGAGAAAAAAGGACTGCAATAAAAAAATTAAACACACGTGTTCCAAATTCGTGAAAGACTATATGATTTGATGGTTCATTTCATTTCATCAAATAACATGATTTTTATGCTTTCTCCTATAATAATTTTTGACAAAAAACGAGTCATAAAAAATGATTGAAACTATGTGCTCAAGATATATAATAATATATGTATTGTAGAAAAAAATAGACGCAAGTTATGATTTCCCCCTTTTGAAATAAATAAATACGTACATGGATTTGTAAATGCTCTTTACGCTTTGCCATTGTTAATTAAACTTAATTATGTACATAATTTAATGGTAAGGACACAGTCAGTGTCCTCATTTATAATAAATGGTAGTAGTATATATGAGAGACATGATTTCATATCCTGAAGAGTAATTGATTTATAGTGAACAGGAGGGTGCCAACAGGTCAATAAAGAAAAGTGTGCAATTTTTACTTACTTTGCCTCAAATTTTCCCGATGCCGCCTGAATTTTTTTCACTTTCATTTGGGGAATCTTCTCACATACCTATTTGCGATTGAATTCTCCATTTGAATCCAACTATATGCATATGTACGATACATATTACAATCAAATCCCAATTATTATGAGTGATTGAACCGCTTGAATTTATGATCCCGATTCAATTGTTGATATGTATTTGCAAATTTGCATGATTGAACTCTCAAAAGCTGGTGAGAGCTCTTGAGCTATTGAGAATTCTAGGATATTTTAATATCCTACAAAATTTTATTGATTGCGCTTACTCATGTCAAGTGCATGTGCATTTTCTTTGTTTTTCTTTTCCCTCATACATGTTTATGTATTGGTGATTGGTGACAGATTAAATATTTTGTGATTTGTTTTTTTTCGGCCTCACTATATACCTACATAAATATTCTAAAGAAGGGAAGAGAAATCGACGGTATATAGAAAGTACATACAGCGTTGAGCTTGGTTTTGAATTGAGCGAGAGCTTTAAAGATTTTACACATGATAAAAGCTGAGATGAAGAGATGAAGAGCACATTGAACACATAGGGTATGCATGCATATATGGAGAAGCGGTACATGTGGGAGAGTCTGGAGTAAAGTAAAATGAGTATAGTCAGCTGATGAGTTGAGTTGATTGTAGAATTATTGACAGGGTCAAGAGTAGTAGCCAAGACTCATGACTTGACAGTCCATCATCTGCATACATGAACATCTGATTAGTCCGTGTGCACATAAAAGCTGAAGGAAAACACATTTTGTGATTACCCCGTGCAATTTTTATATATATATTCAATACACAATCCCACAATTCAGCTTCCAGTCCAAAAAGTCGTCGCTCTTTTCTTGTCAGTATATATGTAGCTTCAGTCTCAACACGACACAACACACAGCACGAGAATCAATCAACAATATATAGCAGCGTAATGAGATGCAACACAATGCAATTTAATTCAATGAAATTCGCAGCATACCCCAATGAAGATGCAGGATTTTCAGTTTTTCCATGTATTTAACTCCATTATGTATGTACTTATACATACATACATAATAATTGTATGTAGAAAAGGTACAGGGATTTTTTCTGTGGGATTCTGTGTGTGGATTTGGTTTTTATCGATCGTGTAAATCGTGAAAATCCCATGTAAAATAAATGCTACGTGCACAGTTTTTAATGGGGGAGCTTCCGCGAATCAAAAAAAATAAAGAAAGAAAGAAAAGGGGAAAAAATGTATGCAAGATAATTTGCCGGTTGTTCCCAAATCACAATGTGCAAGGAAATACTGGTTGAAATGAAATAAAATGTGTGAATGCAAATTCACATACATATACAAAAATGTGCAATTTCAGAAAAAAGCTTGCAC
Organism: Gisinianus flammeolus; assembly: GCA_034699125.1. Classification (NCBI taxonomy): domain Eukaryota; kingdom Metazoa; phylum Arthropoda; class Collembola; order Symphypleona; family Katiannidae; genus Gisinianus; species Gisinianus flammeolus. The sequence continues at coordinate 14,682 of JAIUND010000873.1, read as the reverse complement.
TTTATTTCCCCTGCACCAAAGTCGGTTCTTTTTTTATACATATACAGATACCATTTGTATTTTCTATTTTCTATAGTACAATGCAGATTTGTCAGATATCTATATGTACACAGAGAATAGTGCATTGCATGTTGGTTGTTGGAAGAGGAGATCAATAAGAGTTATTGTTAGTAAATAAAGCGTGCACACATTTCTTTTGACGTGTTTTGACAAGCGTGGAGAGAGATGAAATGTGGAGTGTGGGAGGAGATGGAGATGCAGATATATAAAATATCCTATATATAGGACAGTGAAGACTGGAAGCTGTTCACAAAATCATCATCATCATAAAATATATAATCATTATTATAGTAAGTAATTGGGAAGCCACAGAGAGTTCACCATTGCACATTTATTTTTATAGATGTTGTAATAATAAAATTCAAGCTCAATTGGCAGATTGGTAATTGGTAAAATGGATATTGACGAGATTCATCATCATATAATTTAAAATTGGATTGTAAGGAGAGGAGTGCTCTGAATATAAATAAACTGTGAAATGGTTGTGATACTGACCTTCTTTATCATACTCCGTATGAGTTGGGGGAACCCACACCAACCCAATACGACACTCAATGCCAATGCCATGGCTCCACCGCCAATCAACCCCAATGAAAGTTTGTGCATTTTGTATATATCACTAATGTATGTAGATATAGTATAGATATATGATGAGGAAATTTCTATTATAGAAATAACTTGACGACTGAGCATCAAAAAGTAATCAAAAAGAAGACTGCAGGGATCTCGTCATAAAATAATTGTAAATACAGATATGTATATATACTCCGTCTTCTCTTCTTTCAGCTCCTTTTCTTCACTCACCGACACTCCAATCTTCAACGTGTACGTTCTCAAATATATAGTGCACTATATAGGTACTGTTGTAGTTAAGAAATTAATGCAGACATTTACGATTTATCAGTTTTGTCAGTACATTTAGTGGAAATGTGATTTCAATTTTAGTTGGATGTGGATTTACCCAGTATAGATATTCTCAATCTCAATGAATGATGAACTGAACTTGTTGATTCAATTTGTCTAAATGATTGAATTTTGTATTTGTACTTTCACTCGTAAAACAAAATTGATTGGAAAACAAAATGAGTGGGATATTCGTCAGAAGGTGGAAACAAGTGGACTTTGTAAATAATTTCTATATTCTCGTCCAAATTGTAAACGTATTTGTATTTGTGGCTCTGTCGTCGTCGTTGTCGTCTCTGGATTTGACTCTGAAATGATGAGCACGACCGCCAACCGATCTACCAGGGCAATGACTAATAAAAATGCAGTATGCATAATCATCAGGTAGATGAATAGAACGAAAAATTGTAGTACATTTCCCTTTTCAATACTACTTTCAAATATCCTCACTTCCACCACGCAGGACTCTGGACTTTCCCATCCGTTAATTAGCATTGACAGAGTATTTATTGTAAATGTATAGCACTATTGAACCATAATTGATGTTAGATAACTGTTTCCAAAGACGCACCTGTGTTTATACATTGAGAGCACGTGAACGAACACATGAGATTCCAGACCAATTAATATTTCCCTCACCATTTCTTAACAAGCGAATATTGTTATTGTTACCCATATATATATCTGTATATATATTAATATATTGAAGAATCTAAGAAATTCTTATTCAGATTATTAGTGCGAATCCCGAAACTGCGGATAAGATGAGAGCTCACTTTGTGTACTTACAATTACAAATTTTGCACGAGTCTAATAGTCGATAGTCCACGTATGCATATTTACATATTCAAAGCTTTTCTGCGCATTACAGCACACGAATTGTGAATAGGTACATATTGAATATATCTATATCTATATATATTGTATAGTTACAGGTTGATGTTTCAACTCTCCCCTTGATAAGTATAGGAATTTAGGTTAATTTTCTCGGACGATTTGAATGGGAGTTCTCCTGAATTCATAATTAGACAAATGTTCAAATATTAATTATAACTAGGTATATATCAGCTCGGCATCAAAAATTGATAGTCAAACCGGGGCTTCGGGGAAGTATTAAAATTGTATTGATATTTCAATCACTCATCCATTTGAATCGGTAAATATCGTATATGAATGATTTTCCCTTCACATTTTCAGGAGATGTCTTGATTACAAATCAACTTAAAGGTTCATGATTTGGTTTTTTTTTTTTTTTTGAGGAAAACATTGCATTTTCCTTTGGTCATGAAATTCGATAGGAAACTCGTTGGTTTTGACTGGGTAATAAATAATAAATCTTCACTCTGACCTGTACACTGTAGACAAAATACTAAATACTAAATAGGACTTGATCAAATTTCAAAAGTCAATTGGCCAGATGAAGACCGATGAAAAATGATAAAGTTGTGTGTTTGTGTGTGAATCAATTCTGAGACTGAGTTACACGAAAAGTTGAAAAGAAAAAAATTCCGGTTTGTCTTTATGACTTTATGGCTCTAATTAATTACCTATGAACATCCCCACTGAAGATGAAGATGAAGATGAGTACGCAAACTAAGACATCATCACCACACAAGCTAAAGAGGGAAAAACACTAAGCGATCTCATTATTATTACTTTGTTCCAACGTATGTCTATGTACATACAATGATAATAAAAAAAACTAGTTGACTATATGGACTTAAATTGACCAAGTTCCAAGTGATGCTATAATAATAAAAAAATTCCTCGTGTGTTCAATTTTTGATAAATTTGAAATATTTAACAACCGTATACTTAATTCTGTTATTGTCCATAATTGTAATTGGAGACGATGAGTGAGACCGTGATGTATCGTATGCACAGGAGAGAGAGAACATGTTCAGTGGTAGTCCAAAGATTAATGTTCAGAACATAATAATTAACAAAGTCTATATATATACCGATATGCATATGCTGTGGCTCTAATAAACCTTGCTTGGGAAATCAAACTTGTCATATAAGATATAGTGGACAGAGCTCGCTCTTGAATTACCCATAAAATTCCTTTTACATTATACATACATGTGAATGCGTCTCAAGATTCGAAATCTTTTCCTCGTGGACTGACTAAAAACTAAACTAAATTAAAAATAAATTAAAAATGAAAATGAGCCAACGTGAATGGGGATGTTGGTAATATGCAATTTAAATAATGACTTAATTTGAGCCAATCATAACTGGAACACCACGACAGCTTCTGGTGTTCCTCCTTCTTTCTTTTTTTTTTTTGGTTTTTGTTGTGCATGACATTTGTTTATACTCATGTTTTTACAATGCCCAGACGATTCCATTGTGTGATTACGTCTATAAAATGTACAATATTTAAACACCATTTATTAAAACCCACAAGAGCTTTTCCCTATAGCGCCACAACTCTAACTCAAAATTTTCAATGTCGTAATTTATGGACAATAGTTAATTGGATCAAGGTAATTCAAAGGCATATGGAACTCGTGCTCAAAAGAATGGAGGACAAAATACAGAGAGACAATTCAAAGGTCAAGATCATACGGAGACTGACCGAGTAGATTAATCTATACTAAAGCGAGCAAAAATAATGTGTCCGTGCACTTGAATTCTTTCTTCTTTTCTTTAATGTACGTAGGCGTACGATATACAGAAACAGATATATGTCCAACATATTTGGATGACCTATTGAATTATAGCGTATATATAAACACAGATATTGTCCATTGCCATAATTTCCAATTACCAATAAAAAAAAATCTATATATGCATGTCTTCCGAATGAATGTATCGATATAGCCGAATAATATTAAATATATATGATCACAGATGGAAGGAATACATACGCGTGTGTATATACTTCATTCATCTTCTCATTCTTCATGACAAATGACTTGACATACATTCGGGAAATGCCCATTAATCCTTTTCGCAACGGTTTTAAAGCTCATGTCCGCGTATGTACGATACAAATACAAATGTACAATGGACATTTGTGTATGTACTTTGACCAACTACGAATATACATCATGTATGTGCATGATCATTACAATTACAATTATAACCACCACCCACGTCCTCCAATTGTAATTGTTCAGCTGGTAAAATACATGTACATATAGATATCATATGTACACCGAATGAAAAAGAAGAGCAAATGATGGCAAAGAAGAAGAGGACGAAAACATAAAGAAGCCAGACTAATTTGTAATGGTGTGGGATTGAAGATTGTCAATTGATTGCTTTTTATCGAAACCCAATTTTTCTCTACGTGTGTAAGACTTTTGTAAGAGTCTCCAAGTTCCGTCCACACAGCAGTCATGTTCCAAATTTCAAAAACGACATTGTGATTACCATCATCATTTTATTTGATTTCCTTTTATCTCTTTTAGAACGTGCCCACTATACAGTCCCAATTTATTCCCTGTATAGCCAAATTTATATATATTTCATGTGAACACACACACACACACACATATATATTTGCTGGGAATCTTGAAAGCCATTGAAATCTGAGATGATTTTTATCAACGAGGGAGATCTTGAGGAAAAAAGAATTGCTAATCAGTAATCACACATGAACAATCAAATAACTAATTAGGCCTGAAAATCCGCCTTCACATGTCATTATTTATTTCTCCATTACATATATATTCGTTGAGACTCTCTGTCTGTGTCGGTCTGTGTGTGTACATAAAGCTTTCATCTATTCACAAGTACAAGTGCAAATTCCCCCCCCCCCCAATCAATTCTTACCACCTACTGAATAATGAACACCCATTTTTATTTTTATCAGTCACTTCCATCGGAACAACAAAAAAAAATCCTCATGGTATTGACAGTGAAATTTTTGCTCGTCAATTAACTCAAGTGTGATTCTGTGATGTCTTCTGTTTATGCTTATGCGACTTATGACAAATAGTCTTTTGATGCGGCAGACGGTATGGAATATATCGTATATGACACACAGAAAATGGACAGAGTGAGAGTGGGTCAGTCATTTTGGATTTTGGATTTTGGACAAGTGGACAAGAAGACAAATCGATTGATTGAAAACACAAGTACTACAATTTATGAATTTAGATTTATATAATATTTGTATTTGTGTGCAGTATGGGAAAGTCGACAGGTTGAGTAATTCAGAAATTAGAACAAAAGCTTGCTCTACACAGCACAGTGACTGTATCATATGTTTTGTCTTGGGTGGCAATGGCTGACAATGCAGTTTTGAATTTTGATGTATTATGATGAGTTACATATATACGATAAGTAAAGACTGAACCATGGAAATCAACTGCCTTGAAGATTTTTTAGAACAACAACTAGTTGAAGAAGAATGATGGAAAAGTATGTAGCTATAGTTTTTGTTCAATATCCAACAAGTCAAGAAGAAGAAAAAGAAAAAGAAGAAGATAACTGCATACATAGGTATACGATAGTGCATGGACTGCAACCATTTTTTTATTATCTCTCTCTCTCTCTCTCTTTCTCTCTTTTAGACTAAGCTAAACCTGCATTGTGTAATCGTAATTCGTAGTGTCTCCCGCATGGTTGACTGACTTTGATCATCACTATCCACCGACATTATCATCATTATTATTATTATTACTACTCTCATAACTTTTCCACCTATTTGCCTCTCAGTGATCGTCACGAACTCACTACCGTCTGTATATGTACATTCAACAATGCACAATACCCAGTATCGAAACACAAGAACACATTTACGATATTTACATTTAATACTGATATCCCAATTTACATTCTACAGCTCAAGAGAGAGACAGAGAGAGAGAGAGAGCGAGAGAGAGAACTTGAATTGTGAATTCCCATCGATCGAGTGTATAAACCAATAATCAGTAATAATTAGAATTATAAACATACTCAAATCCAAATAGTCAATTTCCCTCCTTTAATCTTTCTTTCACTACCTACTACCTCTTTTCTCTAACCATCACAGTCATTCTCAATGGAACCATTATTAAATCATCGGAGCATTTGGCTTGGGATCTCAAGTCTCAACTAATGGATGGGCGTTTCATTCATTATTTCAGGTTGACCAATATAGACGTAAATTATCCGTGTTTGTATGCAAATATATGCATAGTCAAAAATGGCAGAGTTTAGCTGTTGTTTAGCCGTAAAATCAGGAATACAAATAAATGGAGCATCATCAGGTTTTCTTTAATGTGTAATTTAATCATAATTCAAAATCCTCAAAACATGAGCAACATGACCAATATGTTTATATGGAACAAAACATTTGATGTGTAGAATTTGAAAATACAAAATATAAAGTCCTGTACGTTAAATACACACCGTGAAAGGGGGAAAGAGAATCGAGTTGTAAATATATTTATACTTATCTTATATTACAATATTGAGTGAGTTGCAAATGAAACCGTTACAATGCAACTGGTAGTAATGGTAATTGTAATCAATAGTGCTAATTTTGTTTAGCCATAGCTGAGTGAGTACAGGAATTAATGACTCATCAAAGATAAATGGTGAAAATGCATTTTCAAAGTATCATCGAGAGAATTCCTTTTTAGAATTAGAAACGTTTATAAAAGTATCTGTATATTTTGAATTAAGCAGTCGGTTGAGGAAGGAAAACGTTCTTCGTTGTTCCGCCTGTATTCATACTCACCGGCTTTTTGCACTTTTATGATGATTCTGTGTAAATGCCGGAGATTTACTCTTATGATTTTGAAAACTATGCGTACAGAAGCACCACAGTAAATATCGTATACTATCTGTATAGTCTCTGTAGAAAGAAAGAAAAAGAAGGTGGAAAGAAAAAGAAGTAAAAATTGTTTTAGTTTTCATCTTCTTTACGTTTTTGCCCGGAGGCTCTCATAATTCCTAAGTCATGTTCATCTATCCTTCACAGTTGTTGTCGTCATCGTCATCGTCGTCCCCTGTCACTCGTCACTCGTCACTCGTCATTTGTCACCTATAGCTTTTTTTTATACATGTGGCTCTTATCTCTCACTCTGTACAATTAACTCTTGTCACCATCCTCTCCTCGTCTCCTCACAACATCATAATACTCACATTCATATTTACACACATAGGACGCATCTATTTAATCACTCATCATCACCCCCGTTTGGACACTCCCTCAGAGATTAGACGAAACACTATGTATAAACACTGCATAAGAAATGATGTATCAAATGCCGGCCGGACAACTCTCTTCCCTAAAAATTACTTGTAAATTGTGAAGGATCCGAGAGTGTGTAAAATTAACAAAAAAAGCTCAACTCTTTAAGCCTCACATTCTAATCTAAAGGTTTTTTTTTTTTGCTTGATAAGCTCAAGCATACAAATTGTATTAGCATTTTAGGACGACTAACTTGCTACTTTTCTTAAATACTCTCTGTTAGTGAGTGAGAACATATTGTATTTTATTGTATTTTATTGAAAACAAATGCAGGCAGAAATGTAGACTTTCCCATATATTTGCGGACACACCGTGTAGGTGTGGATTCTGAATTGTATAGAGATAAAATTGGCTACGATTTCTAAGACAGTTTTTTCTCTCCATCCATTTCATACATTTTAATTTCCTCTCATCTCTTTTAATGCAACAGTGAGGATTTTTGCATTAGATTTCTACATATTGGTTAAAGCGTAGTAACAGTTGATGATTTACACGCACTACAAAACATGTTTACGGTGAAGTGAAAAGGGATTTAACTAAATAAGAAAGAGAGAGAGAGAGAGAACGAGGTGAAGACGGAAGGGGCTTTTGACAGCATAAGCAGAATCAGAATGGAAGAACTCAAAAAAATTTACGAGGATTCAAATTCAGAATTGTGAGTTGTTCTCGATAGTTGAGAGTTTGAGAGTAAAAATGCCTGAAGAGTCGCACCCAACAATAATAGGAGCAAGAAAAAAGGAAGCACGGGTAAACTTCATAATTACGCCACAGTTAATTATTACTGGTAGTGTACTCTCTTTGGATGTTACTGCTTAACCGTAACATCATCACCACCAAACTTTACCACATATACAAATCCATTCTGGCTTCTGTCTTACTCTCAATATGATGATTTCCCATTGATTCCATCCAACAAAAAATGTATACATACAGATATTTACATTTGTATTTCACATCCCCACATCGTCTTCAATCTATATATTTGTATTTGTATTTGACTTGTACAATTTGGTTGTTGGAAACTGTTTAAAATAACAAATGAAGGGACTGTGAAGCTTTACTCAGAATTTTAGCTCAAGAGATAATAAATATATCACAGGGAAAATAAAATAATTATTTCATTGTGCGTGTATGGTATATTTTTACTTCACGTACTGAACTTGGTTTTGCCTCTAGGCCACACACACACACACACACACACACAAAATAATTCAGTAATTTAACAGAGTCTGTGCCACTTACCAGAATCATGTGCATACAGATTACATATTATATTATTATCATTATTATTATATAAAATTACACGATTTCGATAGTAAAGCGGTGAGAGAGAGAGAGAGTCAGAAGGACTCGGAAGGATTCCTTTTTTTCTTTTTTGGTTTGAGTTTGGTTAAAATTTACTATTTGCAGTCCACTGGTCACTGGTGAATCTTTCAACTTTCAAGGCGCTACGGCTTTACATGCTCTTGCTGATGCTCACTACGTGACTTTAATGTTACATACCCCACGTTTAACGTTTTAATAGCATTAGTATATTTGAGCTTCATATTGTTAATTATTAATATTCTTTTGTGAGTACATCTATATATCCACTCAGTTTATATCTATTTCGATTTCGACTTTTGACTATAAAATCTCAAGAGTACAGATACAATTACAAACTACACTAACTATGTACAGATACCTACAGAGGGATGGATTTGAGTGGACCATTCTCACAGTGTGTGAGTTTGTGTATCACTGGCATGGCATGGCATGGCCAGTGGTATGTGAAACGGTAAAGTCATCTGTAATATCATATATCTATGAGTATCTGTGAGCAATGTACAGATTTTTATATGTATGTAATATAATTGGAAGTAGTCAGTGCTCAGCTCAGGAAATCACCACGCATTACAGTTTGTATAGACATTACACATTAGACTGTGCAGATCATCTCCACGTAATTTGTAATAAAATTAGTCAAGGTAATTTGAGGCGTAAAAAAGAATTTATCTTCCACTCGAGTCTCACTTGATAATTGAGTAAATAATAGCAAATGTACACAAGATGAATGAATAATTGTGATGTAAAGGAATGCCCATTGTCTGTCTCTCCAGCCCCCCTCCCCCCCAAAAAAAATATATAATAAACTGTTTATGAGCATTGAGAATTTGAGATGAACATGCAAAATAATGTATGTATATATTTGTACAGAGGAAATACACAAATACATAATAAAACTGTTTAATGATCATCCTCAATTTGCTCATGATTAAGAAATGGAGGAACTTGCTCATGTAAACGTTGACATTTTTACTTGTCATTATCGTTGTGGTTGACTGTAAGGATGAAAATTGGCAAGTCTGAAGGATTTCCCCTCATTGTACTCGAAAAGGGAAAACATTTTCTCTATTAGGAATTTTTTTTGGGGAAATGAAAAAAAAAACCCAATTTTACATGAAAAAAAAGGAATTCATCATTCATCTGGATGTTTTAAATGTTCAATTTATCGATGATCGGATTCAAAATGGAGATTTGGATTTATTCATGGGGTGGATTTTACATAATGTGAGTCAAGAAGCTGGGGGATGATGGATACCAAAGTACAATCAAAGTATATATGTGTGTATGTGTATGAGAAGAAGAATTGTTGGAAGCAAGGCCAAATGAATTTGAAGAAAAAGTGTGTGGTATGTGTGTAATATGATGACAGGAATAAAGGAACATGTACATACAAAAGGGACAAACAATCAGGATGAATGTGTTGGTGTTGGTGTGTTGATCGACCTAGAAATTCCACACACTCATCTTCATTTATTCTTCATCTTCATCTCCCTGTTCACTTTGAATTCTCGAGATAATCCCAAAACTCAAAACTCATCCTTTTCCCCTTCGTTGTCTGTACACATCATCATCTACTTCTACACATACAGCAGAAAGTCCTCCGTGTGTCAGCAGTCAGTATACATATAGTCAATTGACTTGAAATTTTTTTTCATTCTTTCCACAATACATATATAAAATATCCGTAATAAAAAAAACGATGCCTCAACATACGCACCCAATAAATCCTTTGAAAGACGTTTCTACATTCCTCATTTCGCACACTCATGGACACATTTTTTCACTCAAGTCATTCATTATCCGTATACAAAAGAAGAGAGGATGGAAGAAGTTGGACTCAAGTCAAGCTAAAAAGTACATACCATGTAGAAAGGGATCCATGACAATGTGTAATGGAATGGGAATTGGGAATTGTATAGGTAAGTAGAATCCAGAACCAACAGAATCAGTGATTAATTCAGAGTACTTATGTACAGCGAGAGAGAGAGAGAGAGCTCAATCGCTCACAGTTAATGTCTGCATTTTTTATCATAATATTTTATCTATTATTCTTGATGATTCCTCATTTTTTCTCATTTCTCCCCCCTCTCTCTCTCTTTCTCTCTCCTGCCCTTTTTGAGTCTGTGAAGAAAGAGAGAACTTTTGAGGAATCTAAAGCAGGGAAATCTGTACAGACATCTTCCAAAGTTTATTCGTGCAATGTCCAACCTACATAAATCCGCGATGAATGAAGGAAAATATATAAAACAAAACAAACATGTAGAGGCATTTAGCCTACAGCACTCAGTCAATCTATTAGTTTTTAAAATTAAGTGTTGATGAGAAAGAGAACTGTGATGAACTGACGATGAGAATTCTCTTTCTCTTTCCCCCGTCCCGGATTCTCTCTCCTCACAGCTTTCATTCAATCCACACACATCTTTTAACTCTTTTTTTTTAAAAAAATAAAAAAAACTATACCGGCAAAACTTTGATATGATAAGGAAATTCATACATGAAGATCAATGTTGATTCGCCATTTGTATCTGTAGGTACATTGAGTATGTTTTTGTTAAATGTTAAATGTGCTTACATTGAACATTGTACAATGCACACACAGCATTTATTGTTATTGTTTCCGCTTGTATTTTGTATAGATCTCAGCATCTCAACTTGAGTTTCTCGAGTCAAAAGTTTTGTGGGTACATCTTCATCGTTCATCGCTCGTTCCTCGTCATTGTCGTCGTGATGTAGAAAAGTACTTGCTGTGTTCTGTGTTATCGTGAGTGGAGCCAACAGCCTCAGTTTTATTAGTTTAACTCGATTTTTTTTTGTTGTAAAAGCTTATCGCAGTACAAGAGCTGACACGTTGTTCTAAAGTTCTGACAAAAAGTGTGACGACTGTGTGTGTGTGTGGAGATGACGGACGGACTGACATGGAATATGGCCTGGCATGGTGCCTCTTTTACACTCTCTTTACACTCTTTAGTTGGGAGAAGAAGAAGAAAAGCGGCGAAAAGTAGGTAAAATAAAAACAAAACAAAGTATTAATTGACGTTACTTGCTCGGGTCATTTTGTTAATGATAAAAGTAAAGTGTGTAAAGTTGTTGCTGTTAAATGGTTGACCTTACCGAGCATTTTATGACGACTACTATATTCATATAGTATGAGTTGAAAACGAGAAGCATATGTATCTTAGAGATCCTTTCATGTTTTATGAACCATTAACCAGCTCTATCAGGAGGACAGTTTTTTTTACATACAAAAATGTGTGTACAACACAGCCATGAAATGTCATAACATTACAAGTAAAACTTGACAATCAAATTCAGTTTTCATAAAGAGAAAATCTCACCGTCATCCTTTCTCTATATTCAGTAATCTACAATATACAGATATTTATTTTCGTATCGCAATCACGCCAATTACTAAGATAAAAGCTGTAAGATCCTCATCTTATTTTACAAAGGAAGGAATCGGACGTAAAACTTTTCGAACAAACATTGCAAGGACTTTATGAAAGTAAATCAACCCCCTACACATTCTCCATTATACGTAAAAAGTAAAGACTTTGTAATTATTTGAACTCACACTTTTGCACTTCTTCATGCTTTACAGAATATCTGAATACCTGAATGCACAAAACGGAAGCGTAATTTGATCTGTAAGATATTCCAGACCAACTATACCAATTAAAATCCACGCAATGAAAATCGTGAGCATATATCCGGATTGCTTTTTACATTCTTCAAGAGAGATGACATCTTTTGCTCTCATTCTCATATTTAGTTCTTACGCACAAAACAATTACAATTAAAGACTAAAATCTTAATGAAAGTAAACGCACAAAAAACTCATCGAATATCAGGTAGACTCATTAAATGACCGTATATACGATACACAAATGTATCCAAGAACTATAGCATAATTATTGTTACACTTAACTCATTTGACCAAACTCTGTCAGTCTGTCTGTCTCTGACGGTTTGATCGGTCTCGCATACACAAGGAGATCCCCTCAAAAATGTGGATAATGGGGATTGAAAGGCTACACGGAGAAGGAAGGGATTTGAGTGCGAATTATGACACGCGGTGTAATTTGAGTGTCAAGCTGGGCAAGTAACTATACAAGTCAAAATTCCTTATGAGTGCGTTTCCCATCCTCTTTCTCTATCATACATTTTCCTCGCATTAAATCTGTAGAAGGGAAAAATCACATGTACGCTCATACGCACACGCACAATATGCCAATCAAAATTTGACACTATGCTCATGTTCCATGCTCTTCAAAAAGAAAACTTCAAGTATCAAATATCAAATATCAACTCGTGTATACTGTATTTTTGTTTGTAAGGAAGACTCTTTCTTATTCATCAAATATTTCGATGAAAACATAAGGAGAAGAATAATCAGGAACAATTATGACATGAAATTGTACATCGCGGCGGTAATCAGACAAGATGAGGGTTGAGTCACATTTTACGCACCTAATATCAAACTTTACTTGTTATTTCTTTTATAAAGGCGACCCAAAAAAACCCAAAGGTTCTTCCTCTTCTTTTCTTCTCCATCAAGTGTGTCTTGAGTTTGATTCCTCTGTGAGCTTTGGAATGAAAAGATATGTGGGTAGGATTAAATTGAGGATGCGGTACAGACAACAACAAGAACAACACAACAACATTCCGTTTCAATCCTCAAACAAAGCAGCATGGAGAATTGACAGACTTGATAAAGTCTCAAGTGCAAGTTTCACAGTCTCTCAAAAGTCTCTGAAGAAATGAGTGAAATGAAATGAATTCAATGGTTACTGAAGAATCAAAATTCAATTTGAAACACGACAAAGATTTTTGATTCATTTGAATACATGCAATATCGTACAGATAAAAAGACAAGAAAATTCAAATTTCAGTCATCTGTTCAGGATTCGACATTCGACATTCGATATTCGACGCGTTACGATTTGTAATCAAGTCATTCATACAAATCTCTCCGTGTGTGTAATACCATATAATTTTGTACACGTTCCTTTTACTTCTACTTGTATACTTCTATACCATTTTCTTTAAATTCATTCCTTTTCTCTCTTTGTCTATCGACCTTAACGCCCTGCGCTGTCTGCTCGTATATATACGTATTTTCACAAACAAAAGCTCCCTACAAAGAGTCTGTCTCATGTCTGATCTCTATTATAATTCTCTGCCGACAAAATTTTATCACGAGTCAGAAATTTGAATAAAGTTCGATTCCAAAAGGACTAATAAAATTAAGAGTAATAGAATATACATTGTGAAAAGGAAATTAGTGTGTAGATCAAGAAGAAAGTATCCACTTGGGCGCTTTCTCATTTACTAATATTCAACAAGGATTTCTATCGTATTATTGACTTGCGTAGGTACTGATAATTAATGAAGAGATGGAAATTTCTTCCTCGTCCTGTATGCACTGTAATTCTATTTCAACTAATATTTATACATAAATAAACATAAACATAGACATAATCAAATAATTCATTGTACATAAATACTATGAGGATGGATATTGTTGTCGTCTGGGGACTGGTGACTGGTGACTGAGCATGAATCTCCTTACTGCCCAGCAGCTGCCAAAGCAGCCAAGCTGTCCATAATGGGTCATATAGCTCAAGTTTGTGAATTGTGGGTAGCTGAAGCAGAAAAAAAATATGTTCCACTGGCCAACTTTTTTACACACTCGGAAAACTAACGGCCTTCATATCCCCCAATGTAATGCTGTGGTATTTACTATCTTCTATCTGTAACCTAAGATATATAACTATAACTACGGCTACGGCTACGGATGCGACTTGGGCTCTCTAGCTTTGATTATTATTATGACTCTCAAAGCATCCTCTTCTTCTTCTTCTTCTCTTCATCGTCGTCATCCTCATCATCATCATCATCGTTTTGATCGTCATGTTCTGCGGTTAGTGCTTCCTTTTGAAAATACGACTTTGGCTTGTATGTACGAGAGGACTCCTTCGTTTCTTTTACCTGTACAATACATAACAGCAACAGCAACCGAGCCGCAGACCAAGAATCTATATCAAAGATGCTATTGATATGCTTTCATCCGTGTGATGACGATTCTCCTCTGTACTCTGTACTCACTACACTTAAAGTATGATAATATTATATGAAGTTGTGCATGGGAAAACCAGTGGAAGACGTATTTTCACTTTTTTGCATAGTAGTATGTAGAAAAA
>JAIUND010000872.1:0-49348 GCA_034699125.1 Gisinianus flammeolus | reverse complement strand
ACCGCCTGCTTCTTCTTCTTCTTCTTCTTTGTCATCTCCTCATATTAAACACACAATGCAATAATTAATTAATAGACCTCTACAATTCTACATGATGTCGGCATGGATGAATAAAGAAATAGAGGGAAGAAACATAATCCAAAATCCAAATGATGGCGGAAGCCGAAGGTCAGTGTCAATTTGAGCGCTGAACGATTTTAATCATGAGAATAATAATAATACTAATAATAATAATAATAATAATAATAATGTTTCATGTGGCTTCGGGAATTAAATGCCATACGATGCGATTAACTTGATATGATTCTGTGCAAATAAATCATTTGAACTAGATAAATGTGTTCAGATCATATTCAATTGTTAATTGGGTAATTTAATTTAATTACTATGAATAATTACTAGTAATAATTTATTACTCACATATATTCAATCAAAAATCGAAATGGAGATGAAACAAGATGATGATGAGCTTCATCTTTCATCTCAATCCTGTCCTGTAATAGTAAACTATTTTCTAATTCGGGGAGGAGGAAAACAATCCAATTTTATTTTGTAGTCTCTCGACTTCTCTCGTTTGAAAGAGGATTTCCATGTCCGTGTGGGATGAGCTGATGAAGATGCTGAGGGACAAATTCGGGCTTCCTTGACTCGTCGCCAAGTCCAGAACTCTTAGAAAAATATCCATCGGCTGATGGTCCATCCAAAAGAGGTGAGTTTCACAGTGACTAAACGTCTTACTCCATTTCAGTATCTTCATTTTCATCAGGATTTCCTTTTCGTTTTCGTTTTCCTGTTGCTGTTGTTGCTGATTGGTGATGGATGAGTTGTGGAGTGGATTCAAGTTCCAATTCAAAATGGTGTTGGAGATGAAATATTGACTGAGGGATTCACTCAACTCCCCAATTTCAGTCACATCCGGATGTGGAGCCTCAACTTCATGGACATGAATCATCACCTCACAATTTGAATTGTGAACCGTGTTTTGACTGACTATCAAGTGGGTGAAGACTTTGAGAAGACCCATCGTCAAAACTGTGTCCATTTTCCCTTCAAGTACAATTCACTATATTTTAGTACATATTTTATAACAGTAGAAATCTACAGAAATCGACGGGATTTTTTTTGTATTCGTTGTATAAATACGCGGAGACAAAATGTGGAAATGAAAGGAAATGGAACGACTGAATTGTTGTCCATCGGTATTCACCACAGACAAACTGAAAACTGAATCCCGGAATGATAAATGATATTCCACAATTGCACTCTAAATTTGGCATGATTGGAATCCTTTCATTGAAATTGGGAAGGAAAAACAATGTGAAATGTGCAATTTTATGAGAGAGAGAAAGAGAGAAAGAGTGATGGAATCTATTGATGAATCAAATGGAAATTAAACGCATAAATGATGAATCTCGTCATGTGTCCGGAGAAAGTAGAGAAAGTCCAAGTCCAGCGCAGCAACTGCTTTCTCTTTCTCTCCACACTGCACAGTGTTTCCAAACGGGCCAAAAGCGGCAATAAATCCAAGCGTGTTTGTAACAAAAATGCCGTCTCTTGTTTTTTTGTTAAACCAGGTTTTTTAAGTAGCTGTTATAACTATCTAACGGCACAAAAAAAATTTCAATTTCAATTTCAATTCTCAACATTGATTTTTGAGTGGAAAATTTAATCCGTATTTCGTATAGAAATAATAAAATTATTATTTTGAAGGATTTTAATTAGTTTGGAAACAATTCAAATTGAAAATAATCGAAGATTTACAATTTAATTTGACCAGCAGCAGCAGCCTATCATTCAGAGCCTAACACACACTTTTCCATTGTAATTGTTCATGAATTCGAATTGTAATTGGTTGTGTGGTTGCATTGTATTGTACGGACGACGATGGATAAATTAAAGTGTGCGTTGAGCAGTTGGATTGGTCAAAAGTGTCGAGATTTGGATTATGGGAATAAAAAAATGTTCATTTTGTACGTGACCATCCGCAAAGGAATGGACACTGTGAAAACGATTGGGAATGCCCTGCTCGTCGTACGTAGGTCAAAAATGGTGTAAGAGATAGCAAATGGTGAAATTCAATTAAAATTACGAATACAAACAAAAGCACAACAACAGCAACAGCAACAAGTTAACAATAACGAACGAACGAACAAATCCTGTTTGCGCATAAGAAGGCAAAGTGGGCGAGAGCAAAGATATTATGAGAGAGTGACCCATTCAACTTGGGATGGATGTAACAATGTACAATGATGATCTTCTCCATCCCCATCCCCAGTTACCTCACACACACACACACAACACACACACAGAAACTCGAACTCGACTGACAAGAACAAGAATGAATCTCGTCGTCGGCACATGTTTATTCTCGTCTCTCTCTATCTCTCTCTCTCGCTCGCTTCCCTTCTCCTTCCTTTGCTGCTTCTGTTTGGATCGTCGTAAAAAAGTGTTGGGAGTACGATGATCAAGTTTTTGAGTATGGAAATGTATTGTGGTGTGGATTCGTTATTATTATTAAAAATCTGAATGGAAAATATTCTGCAAAATTCTTCTCTTCTCGCTTTCCCATCCCCATCGCCATCGCCATCGCCATCGCACTCTCCCCATTTCGATTTCTCTTGTCATCATCATCCAACACATAATAATTCTGACTTTACATGCACACACACACACACACACATGCAAATACAAACAGACCCGTTACGATTCACAATTTTTTTTTTTTTTACGTCAAATGTAGATATTCTCACTCTCTGTAAGAGAAAAAGAAGTTTTCATGATGAGAAAGCGTTTCATGGGCGCCCATCCTCAACAATTCCTGACACAATCAACAATCGATCGAGTCAATGGGAATCTGTTGTAAGGAACAAAGCTCAGCCATTTCTATTTCCTTTCCGTCCACTTCAAATTTGAAAGTCATAACAACCGGACGGATAGCGATCATTCCTCCGTTTTTTGTATGTTTGTGTGTTTGTGTTTCCGGTTGGTTTTGTTGTTGTCAATATTTTCCAAGGATTTTCATCAGGATTTACAAAAGCCTTGACAACGTGAAATGATTCGAATTTTTTATTAAATTGTCTTCGCCCCTTCTTTCTTACACACGTGTAAGGGCTTGTTATTTTTATTGACATTAACATTGAACTTTGGTGGACATTGAGACAGACAGAGAATAAAGCACAGATTTTAAACTAAACTAAACTAAATGATTTGAAAAACCTGAAATATTTTAATTCACATTCACAATTTAGAGCTCCTCGTTCGTTCCCTGACATATCGAGAAACAAATTACGGTGAATCAATTTAAATCCTTTCTTGACATTTCTATATGACTTTAAGGGACGTGAGGAGAAGTGAAAACTGTCCGTTTCCCGTCATTTAAGCATTTAATTTTTGACTCCATCAACTGTTTCTCGTAAGCTTTCAGCCAGCTCAACCGACACGAATCTGGTTCAAACTCAAGGAAATCTCGGATAGATTTTCATGCATGGCGAGACC
The DNA here is from genome assembly GCA_034699125.1 of Gisinianus flammeolus. Lineage (NCBI taxonomy): Eukaryota > Metazoa > Arthropoda > Collembola > Symphypleona > Katiannidae > Gisinianus > Gisinianus flammeolus. Next base: position 45,853 of record JAIUND010000872.1, on the reverse strand, counting down.
GGGTAAAAATTCCATGCCCGGGGAACCCTCAATTTTCTCAGCGTTAATTCGCAACTTTTCCATCCTTTTTCCAAAATAGAACAAATAGATTTCCCATTCCCAAATCCGTCAAATTATTCGAGTAAATTCTTAACATTCTTGCTTCAATTGTGGGTTCTGTGGGATTTTCAATCGACGTTGATGGTGGTCCAATAAGTTTGGACAGATTAAAATTGTATTGTATGGCAAATGAATCGAGCTTTAATCGGAGGAATGGCGAAAGATCCAATCGAATCATTTTTGTTGTTGAAAGCTGAAATTTGTGGATGGAAATCCATTGGGACGATTCAGCACCGACTCCAGTTCTCATTCGTAGACGATCGAATAGTCTGTTGAGATCCTCTTGCGTCACTTGAGGTCCTTCACACTTGATCAAAATCTCAACGTCACGGGATGGCGAGGATGAGCAGGAACATGGCAAAATTTCAAGTGCATCAGGACACGTCCAAAGCGACACAGCTGATTTATGCAATTGGAAACATGAAAGAGAACAGAAAACTGAATTTTGATTTCAAAATTCTAATGACAAAAAACTACCATTTAACAAGCCCTTACACGTGTGTAAGAAGGAAGGGGCGAAGCTAATTGAATTAAAAATTCGAATTATTTCACGTTGTCACGGCTTTTGTAAATAATTTGGGGAAAACAATTCGGGTGAAATTTTAGAAAAACTTTAAATTTTCTGCCAGTCCGTTTTCATAGTGCATTGCTGGACTGTGTATAGATATTTTTGCAGGGCCTTGACCTGCTTCGACCAGTTTTTACAAAATCAACGATTAAAATTTGGACACAAAATTGGAAAAGGTAAAAGGGGTGGAGCTAAAGTCTCCAAAAATGAACTCGCGATAATAAAATGTTATCCTAAAAATTTGGAGTCGATCCGTCACGGCTTTCGAGAGTTATCGTGCGACAACATAACTACAGACGGACATAGCGATCGTATAAGGGGGCTTCGCCCCTAAAAATTGAGGAGTAAAAAGTGTCAGTATAATAAATTTCACTTTACATGATGTCAGTTTCTCTCACCATCATTTCCGGTTCCGTCGGCCATGGCCAAATTGGGTAGGAACCACGCAGGGTGAAGAATCCCCATACAAAACCAAAAAGAAAAGCTCAATGTCCAGAAAGGTTGAGTCCTTTCCCTAAAGTGTATGCACAGAGTACGTTGCACACTCTCAGAATCTCATTTCCCCGAGCTCTAATAAGCTTTTCCGATTACCACCCCAACAATTAGAATTTGGGTCGGTGTCATCTGCTATGACGCAGGTGGTGACAATATTTATTGTGTCTGTTTAGTCGTCTCACTCTGTCCAATTTTGTTCTTCTTCTCTTTATCATACAGATGCAGATAGTCGTCAACATTTGTTTTCAAATTTCTGTCCACTAATTCCCAGTCCTCCAGTTCTCCATTGTACGGGCAGAAACATATTTAATTTCATCGCCGAGTCCTTTCCTCATTTCACATTTTTGAATGTGAGCTCATGACGATGGTGAGCAAATCCAAAAGGATTAGAAATTAATGTGTAAACTTTTCAAGTTTTTTTTTTTATTGACATTAATATTGAACTTTGATGGACTTTCAGACAGACAGAAATTCAAACTTTTCATGGAGATTTCGTACATAGTTTTGGCATTTTCTATTGTCAAGTTGTGTGCATTTAATTTTTAATTTCATTTTGAAAACATTAATTCCATCCTATTTCGTTCATTTTGTCCACCTAATTGGGTTTCTCAACTCTTCGCCATCATACAAATGGACATTCAACTAATTTTTGGTTATTTCACGATGTTAAAGTGTGCTTGAAGATTGAAAAAGACAGCCAATGAGCATGTCGTCGACACTCAACTCAACTGATTTCAAGTTAAATTTTTATGAAGATTGAAATACGCTTAAAGAATAATTGAAAATGGATTAAGTTAAACGACTTGTTGTTTGAATTATCGATTATTATAAATTATTAGTGGTGTGCGATATCCTTGGGGTGTTTGGATTAAATAAATTTTATTGCTAGTTTGCTCAACTCTAGCAAGGATATCTGTCCATCTGTGGGAAGAATGAAGAATGTACATCTTTAAATTTTACAGAGATTATTATTGTTTGCTCTATAATCAATAAGAGATGCAATCAAAAATGTTTGTATAGTAAAATGAATTGATTGACTACTTATCAATGTACACACTATACAGCAGCGATATAATTCGAATAGGTTTGCATTTCAGTTAAAATGTTATTTTACACATTGAGATCCTCCCCTAATTTACATACTATGTAAACGTTTGATCTTTGTTTCATCGAATTCAATTCAACTTTATTAACGTGTTTGAGATGGAGAATTGGTCTAAAAAGACCATATCCGTACAATAGACGAGTGTCCCTCCATGAACACGACTTTTTCTCTCTTCTTTTCAGCGTTCATGTTCCATCGATTCGGAACGGGATCTCAACTGCAAAGTCTACAACGAAATCCTACGCATCTCACGTAAATTCCTTTTAATTTCCCACTCTTTCACAATTTTATTTAAACTTGTCATACGAATGTTCATTCATCCTGGCTCAAACGGACTCGGCTCGTTCAGCAATTCCGGATCTTTCGGAACATTGAAAATCGGTCCGGATACCTTTAAATTTGATGACCCACCCAGAAACAAGACGTTGAATGTTGCCATACAGATAGATAAATGAGTTTTCAATTGTGAGGAGGAAGAACGGAAACTGGAAAAATGTAGCACATAAATAAATACAACACTCCCACGCTAATTTACCTCCACACATTTTTGAAACATCTTCACAATTTATTTACGGGTTTATACTTTTATTCAACAGATCATAAAAGAAAATTTGATAAACTTTGAGCTTTATCGAATAGCAAAGCTAGATTTTTGGACTTTAATTGCATTTTCGTGTTTGTTGTCTCGTCTCAACCTTAAAATCGTCAATGTCAATTTGAGCGTGTGACAAAGGGAATTTGGAAAGGGAATTTATTTTATCCGGATAATTTTGAGTTGAAAACGGTTTTTCCGGGATCGTTTTGACATTGGGCATTGATGACACGCGATTCAAAGTCTTTCGCATTATTCTTGAGCCATTTAGTCCGCCAATCACAAATCAAAGGATTCCCGCCAACATCCAATCGATTCTTTTCATTGGCGTAAAGGAACCTGCGAAATATTTCCTCAGGTAAACTCTCCAATTTGTTGTGACTCAAATTTAGACGGACTTGAAACTTAATTCGGGCCAAACCCGAATTGACATGGATCTTTTGAGACGTCAACAAATTCCCGCTTAAATAAAGATGAAGCGGGTCATTTCGAATTGGATCGACGCTAGATTTAAAACGTTTGAAATCCACATTAAAATTGAATGCATTCTCTCCAATTTCCTCCATTCCAGTTTCACTCAGGTCAAGGAAAAAGATTGTTGACATTCCTTTGAATGGTGACCCACTCAATTTTCGGATCGTATTGCCCATCAAAGAAAGACGAAGTAGATGGACATGTCGGGAGAGTCCCAGTAAAATCCCAGCGGAACCGTCAAAGGTCAGGCGACAATTCAGAATGAAAAGTGTGTCCAAACTGGATGGCTCAAAATATTTTAGAAAGTCCAACGTCAATGACGGATTCCCGGACAGGATTAAATGACGAACAACAACAGTCCGAATACCCGAATTTGGATTCTGATTCGGATTCGGATTTGGTATAGTTCCGGGATATTCTGGGATATAAATTGAAGCGAGTTGTGGATTCGAGCGGAGAAACAAACGATCCGTCCGCATCCCAACGAACGGTGACAGATCCAATTTGGTCAAATCAGTCGATTCAATGGCCATTTCATCGCGGAGATGGAGCCAATCTCCGTCACCATTTGTCACTCGATTCTGATTGACGCGGCGGAAAGCGGAAATGCTTGTCGAGACACTTGACATTGTCACGTTTAAACCGAAACAAGAAATTCCAGGCGAAGTCCCAACGGTCTGCGTAAAGTTGCAAGTGCACGGCCACATTTCTCTCGGAACCGGACAAACATTTTCATCAGTGGCTACACAAATAAATGCAGGGGAATACACAAATACAAATACCCGGGCAATTAGGAATTTTTAAGCCCAACAATATTTTCTCTACCTTCAATCCGAATCGAAGCTGCCAGAAAAAATAAAATGAGATGGAAAAATTTGGTTTTTGACTTCATTTTAATTGAAAAGCGACTGCTCTCATGAAGCGACGGCTGACATCATCAACGGCTGTAATTCTTGTTCTCGTGCCGGAAATGACCAATTACTGGACAGCATACAAATGATCATCCGACGACCATGAATTTCACTTGTCATCATTTATTTCTGTACAATCAAGTTCGTCATTGTGAATGATGACGACGAGTCAAAGGCAGAGGAATTTAAAAATGCGTGTGGTCGTGGCTGCCATAAAACCCAATTCGAATTTTGTTGTTTGACCTTGAACGAAATCGTTTCGATTCGCTCATTTTATTTGAATAAACAAGTCAACAATGGTTCATAAAAATCTCATTTCAATCACTTCCGGTCCTCGATACCATTTTCTTCGATACTTTGACATTTCGTTAAGGAAATGTTGCTGTGCGAGTTAGAGGGTGACGATGAAGACGTCTTTATCAAGAATTTTGTTTGCCCTTACAATTTGCATTTCTGTAGAGCAATCTGTGGCGACTCCTTTGACCGCTCCAAATTCTATATCGGCAACAGAACCGAAAACAGTTGAAATATCTCCATCTTCGAAAAATGAAGACTCGGCCGTAATATCACCAGACGTTGGACAAGGACGAGGACGAAGAACAAAACGGGTAACTAAAATTCAAGCACGAATATTAAACATCCCTGCCCGGGTAATTAAATCAAAGTGACTAATTTTTAAATTTGTTTATTCATCTTGATTGTCATCTGATTGAATTTGATTGAAGGGATGGGGTATGGACGATTATGGGTTGATGTGTGATAGATCCGGTCATTATTGCATGTTTGACTATGACTGCTGTTCTGGGCGATGTTTACGCAGCTGTGGACTCGTCAACTGCGACTACTACTGCCAATAACAATCAACATGGACGCGTTATTCATATCATTTTCACCCCTTTTCAATCCCAAAAATAATTAACTATTTAATAACAATAATTGTAATTAACAATAAACAGGAAATTGATAAAAATTGAAGGAGCATTTTAGCATAATCCAAATTAATATGGAGCCGTAGAAAAGAGTGGAAATAATTTGGAGGTTTGCACAATCCCTTTCCCATTTTCTCGGTGAGTACGCTCTCACTTTTCCTTCTGTTTTTCCTCCTCTCTTTTTCCCCTTCTCATTATCACAGATTTTCTTTATCAAAATGCGTGTGTACTGTTTCCGTCATACGACGGACGGACGGAGTTGGAAGAATTGGAATTGCAACTCAAAAAACCTCCGACGCCTTCCATTCGCATTCACGTCTGTTTCTCTCTCTGGCCGTTGCTCTACAAAAATGCCTTCCGATTACATGTTAAAGTTACACACACGCGCGAATTTATAGAGTCGATGATTCCGTCCGAGATCCAAAATAGATATTACGACGTCTACTCTCTCCACTTCCTGTTCTTCTCTCTCTCTCTCTCTCTCTTTCTCTTTCTTGCTCTCCATATTCTTTGATTGAAACTCATTCGCAAAGCACACATGCTCGCTCCACACAGTATTTTGAATTTTGGGATTTTTTACAGTCGAGCATTTCCCATTTCCTCCCTCACTTTTGTGCACACAGTTGAATTTCCATCCTCCCGACATTTGCAATATCCGGAATTCTGCATCCACTCCCAGAAATTATTTGATTGTGCAAACAAATTCCTTCAATCTTTTCATTCCGTGATCGTCATCTTTGATGACACATTAAATAAAATAATTAAATAGAATCACGACGGGATATTCAGTGTGTCATCCAGTGACGAGGGAATAGCGAATATTTTGTGTCAATTTTGAGAGTTTGAAATGAGTGGGACGCCCATTTTTTGGAGTTTGGAGTTGGATCCTAAAATCCCTCACCTCGAACTCAGTCAAGTGACAACAATGGTCAAGGGGACGACCCTTACTGTCGGAGCGATACGATTGGTGAGGAACTCAACGCCGTTCAAGTTCAGTCAGGAGATTGACGTCCCACAAGACGTGGACTTGAAAACCCTTATCGTCGCCCTAACAGCCCAAGAACACATCAAACTCAAAGCCAAATACCACAAACCAACGTGACCAACATTCAAAATTCAAAATTCAAAAAAAAAAACTTTAAAACGAGAATGGACAGTGTCAATTTTGTAAATCAAAACTCAATTCGTAATTCGTACACTTTGTACATGTAAAATTAAAAATTAAATAAAGTTTACGAGGTTCTGCAATTAAATTTGTAATCATTCGAATTCACTTTTTATTAGATGCAGAATAAATGGAAATTCAAAACGGACATCAAAGTTTCAAAATCTAATGTATTTTTCTGTCACATATTTTGAGATTAAAATGAAGTTTTATATCATACGGATGAAGATCAAGCTCAAGAGCCCCACCCTCCCTTTACTCCCTTTAATCTCAAAGTTGAGACCGGGCAGAGCGTCCAAGTTTGGTCCCATCTTGCGACATGCCGTAATAATTTTTGAACCTACGTTTGGTTGCACCGGAGGGCCCTTTAAAAAAATTATACATTGAATTTTAAATTATACAAAAAGAAATAAAGGTGAATTTGAGAGTTAATTCCGGAAGTACCGTGAGGAAGGAGTCGAGTTGATATTCTTTGTTGGGCTCGACAACTTGCGTTTGATCGAAAAAGACCCAGAACATTTGGCGTACTCTGGCAAAGATGGTGGTCGTCATGTCCGTTAAAATGGCCGCGTCTTTACCCTTTGTGCAGTCCTGCAATGTGACATGAACTTTGTACTCTGCATCCGTCTGGACCGGCCCGAAAAATCCGACGCCTTCCAGCTCCATCCGCTTATTCGTACGGAAACTAAAGAGACAAGGAAAATTCATATTTGTAATATGCATTGACATATTTCTCATGCGCATATGAGATTTCTAGTTGAATTTCCCGTACTTGATGATGAACGGTACAGTTTCGCATGGGAAAGGTAATTGATTTCGCCCCTCCCCCAAACTCAAGACTCTGGACATGGTGCCACTGTGATTGGACCGAGGATTCACCTTGAATTTCAAATCCCCGAACGTTGCCCGATTCCTGTGAATTCTGCACATTTTTATAGTTTACAGTTCATTACACACATTTTTTCACGTTTCTAGTTTATTTTTAGGAAATTGAATGGGAATTTTTGATGGGTTGTTGGTGGTCGTACCGAACTTTTTCGGCCGTGCTAAGTTTGGAGAATTTGAGGAGATTTAATTCTTCGTCCGTCGTCAGGATTTTGGCGGACTCGACGAGACTCAACAAAGTTTGCGCGGACATGAGCGGAAACCGAATTTGGAGAAAATTGTCGCCAAGTAGTTTCCGCATATTCCCGGGCGTCTGTTCTTCACCGGATTTCCCACAGTTTTTCCCCGCCCACCTGACGGAAAATCAGGAACATTAATTTATTAATTAATTAGAGAGCCAACGAGCGAATTCATTTCGTCCACATTGACATTATTCATTATTTGTAAACAAATATGTGAGGGAATTTAAAAGAATTTCACTCCAAAACGCGTTCGTAGAGACAAAATTCATCGACGGAGATTTTGTCGGAGCGAATAAGCCAATCGAGTCCGTCCAACGGGAGACCAAAAAACTCGTCAGTAAACGAAAACTTCCAAAACTCCCTGCAAAATGTATAAATCGACATCAAGAAATCGTTCCAAAGTCGTTATTGCGTGCAATTTGTGTTGTCTGTGTTGTACTCATAAAGCGGGTCGAGCATTTTGTCAAAAGTTTCTTCCATATCCGGAATCTCCTTGCCAAAATGACCATCATAATCTGATCTGTTTTGGACAAATCATTTGCTTCTACCAAATCCCCAAAACGACTCTCCAAAACTGGTGGCAGTGACAATCAACATTCGACATTTTTATGATTCGAGTTTTACATAATTTTAATATGGAAATCCATCGGATATTTTGTATGCCTTGAGGAAGGCTTTAAATAATTTGGGTTGGACGTCAGGCAAGGGGTAAGAAAATTCCGTTTCATCTCCTGAATTCGAGGGAGGAGCATCCTGGAACATTTTTTCAAAGACGGGTGATGCCATTACTAAAGCCGCTTTGGCCCCTACAATTTCTTCTTTCTCTCCTCCCACGGTGAACGGAACGTCCACACTTTGTCCATATTTCTCCAGATAATAAATCCGCTTGTCCACGATCGACTTGCCCACTCGCCAATCCGATTCTACACAAAAACGAAAACGAAAACATATTGCAAATAATTAGACAAATACTAAAAAACAAGTTCAAGTTTTACTAATTTTTCGTAGCAACAACGTCAACGTGGTAAAGATAACAAATAGAATTGTTACTGTCAAATACTTATTATTATTGAGAAAAGAATGCGGACTCACGATTGAATTCGCCCGTGACAATGAATTTTTAATTTTTTTTAGCCGTTTGAGAGTTTGAGAGCGAGTTGTGAGATCTTGAACTTGACAGCCAAACTTTCACCGTCTCTCTGCCTACAAAACCGAAAGGAGAGGACGGACAAAAATGGAAAGAAGAAATCCCAATGACTTTGAAACGCTGTTACATGGATTTGAACTTGAACTTGGACTCTTATCGTAAAATAAATTCACATTTGGCATTCCTTTTTTCCATTTAGTGACGCCAGACCCAACGTACATGGGCCACAAAATCTAATCTGCCACTCAAACGTCTGCTTATATAGAGTGAGCGGAGTTTGTTCGAGATTTCCAGCTCTTATGCTGTGGAATTACGGCATTTTTAATTAAGTGCTAGAGAGAGAGAGAGAGAGAGAGAGATAGCAAGGAAATCTTGCTTCCATCTCCCATTACATTTTTATTATTATGCAGCCCCATAAAAACAGTAAAAGCATAAGAGGAAACGTCATTTGCCATTCTCATTTTCGACTCATGAAAGCTCTCAGACTTGAAACAAAGAAATAATTCAGGCGACTCGTATCGATTTATGACGCTTCATTCACCCGCAACTACGTTTGTACTTCCATTCAGCATTCCATACAGAAAATTTGCCAATTTCCCATGAACGAATTTTGATATGCATTTAATTTACGATGTTTTGAAGGCGGAAAAGTTGGTGATGGATCGAAGCGAGTCTCAAATAATGTTTCAAAGTTTAGGCAATTTGGATTTGGATATGAATTATGAGAATTTGATTTTCTGTTGTCTTGATAATTTAAATGATTGTCTTTGAAATTCAATATTTTCTATAGACAGTTTATTGTCTTTCAAAATTTGATGGACTTTTATCGACAGGATGTAGAAACCGTAGACAGTCAGAGTCGATGAAATCTAATGAACGTGTGAACATGAACGTGATCCCGTCAAACTCAAAGCAAAATTCAAAATCAAAATGAATTAAATCCACAGCAGCGACTATATGTTTAATTTATACAGAGAGGAAAAACAAATTGCTTCGTGTTTGACTTGTGATCTATCAATATTACAATATTTCTTTTCAATAATACTTCAATTGTGTATTAAACATTAAACAGAGAATCATTCAAACTTGTTCCCTTAAAAACTCAAGCTTTATCGTTGCAGTCGAAATTTAAATTCGAAATCCCAATACAAACTTGGTTGCGGATGGTTCAAACGGATTCCGATTTCCAGTTTCGTCAAGGAGTTTTCTTTAGGTAATTCTAATTTAATTGGGCAAAATGCTTTGCTTCCGTCAAAGTAAATATAAATGTTTGATATTCTGCTTTCTGTTGTAAAACATTTTGAATGTTGCCGCTCATAATTCCAAGTCACAACTCATAATTTCATAATAATAATAATAGAATATCCAGTATTTAATTTTACGTTGACATAAGCAACGTTTCATCTACAAAATACATTTAAAGTCGAAAGGAGTAGGCACGCTGCGTACAACAAAATGGTTTTTCATTTAAAATGGCTTAAATGTTTGGAGTCGGGGCTTTGAAAGTGTGTCAACATGGAATGGTCAAAAAGGGATAAAAAAACATCTGAGTATTCAACCAGTTTTTATGGATTTTGTATTCTAGTCGTATGGGAAAATGGCCGACTGCATCATCGATCCCGAAGGTAGGACAACAAAATTCAAAACTTCGGATGGTTACAAATTGGGAGAAGGAGGAATTTACCGGCATTTAATCCGTGAATCGGTAGAACAAATTAAAGGCGGATTGTTACACAGTTTTGTTGCTAAAAATGTCATTGACACGATACAGAATGGACAAGAAAAAAAATTCGTCCATACATTTATGCCAACAATTATGTCGGCAAGGAGCCGTGACACTACGAATCGTTCCCGCTCTTGCTCCAGATCAAAGACAAGGTCAAGACGAAAGTCCCGTCGTCATTCCCGATCAAGCTCCAGGTCAAGGTCCCGGAGAAAATCTTACAGTGGTTCTCGGTCAAGTTCCAGGTCGAAGTCAAGAGGGAAAACTCAAAGTCATTCCCGATCAAGCTCCAGGTCAAAGTCCAGGGGAAAAATTCGGAGTCATTCTCGATCAAGCTCCAGGTCGAAGTCGAGTTCGAGGTCACGGAGAAAATCTCACAGTGGTTCTCGATCAAATTCCAGGTCAAAGTCCAGGGGAAAAACTCGGAGTCATTCTCGATCAAGCTCCAGGCCGAAGTCGAGGTCACGGTGACAATCTCACAGTGGTTCTCGGTCCAGGTCAAAGTCAAGGGGAAATACTCTGAGTCATTCTCAATCAAGCGTCAGGTCAAAGTCGTGGTCACGGAGAACATCTCGCAGTGGTTCTCGATCAAGCGCCAGGTCAAACACACATTCAAGGGGAAACTCCAGCAGTCGTTCCCGATCAATCTTCTGGTCAAAGATACGAGAAAGAGGAAACGTCAGCCGCACGGTTAGAAAAGTTGAAACCTTTTTTCCAGTAAATATGGATTTTACAGAGTTCTCTGCATACATGCCTTTTTTCTTACTGCGGTTTCAGTTAAATGTTGTACTAAAATTCATATAGTTTTGATATTTAATGCAAGCTCATCAAAACATTTCATTTTACAGAATTTTCGGTAATAATCCTGTGGGCAACAGAGAATTCAGTAAATGTTTACTGAAATCTCAGTAGTGCAAAGTATCTTACCGAAAATACTGTTCGTAATACTGAAATTTCTTTTAAAACTATAGCCGCCATTGTTTTCACTTTTCATTCTTCTTTTTTCGCATTTTGCGGAGTAAATATGAGGTTCTTTTATTATTACGTAATTTGGTTATACGTTTGTAAACTTTAAACTAAAAATGCAAATTAGTGTAAGAAACGTGCATTTCAGTTTTTCATCAAATTACATTTGTTTTAAAAAAGTGTGAAATTAAAAACGTCGGGCCAAAATGGATACCGAAACTAGTTCATGGAAAATTGTTTTGCAACAATTGGGATTGTCCAACTACATCCAAACTTTTGAAGGTATGTAAAAATCAATATTATATAATATATAATATATATTATTGTCTTTAGTTTAAAAGACTTATTACGTACTAATAATAGCTAAATACATCAAAATTGTATAACATTGTTGTTATTATTTTTATTGTAGAAGAACAAATTGACGATGATACGTTCTCCAGCCTTTCAGAAACCGACTTGGTTAACTTGATACCAAAACTAGGACCACGAATGAAACTACGAAAGCATTTCCAATCACTTCAAAATGATCAAAAGGTATTTCAATGTTTTTTGTGCAAATATAGATTTAAAAGTTCCGATTTACTAGTTTATCATCTTGACAACGACCACAAACTAGGAAAAAATTGTAATTATATGTGTACGTATTGTGATTCTACTTATTCAAGAAAATCATTTCTAAAACATTTACGTAATATTTTAAAAGTTCATCCTAACATTCTCAATGATAAGGAAGAAGAAATACAACCTAATTTAGTACGAAATGACTATGTTGGCGATAGTTTTAACGAGGAACAAGCCGATGTTGAAGGTAATGTTAAAAAGGACGATAAAAAAAAGTCGATGATATTATAATTCAATTCCTAGCATCAATTCTAGAATCGGGTAAAATCCCAGTGCCGACGTTTGAATCAATTGTTTCTCAAGTAAAACTATTAATTTATACAATTGTCGATAGTTGTTATACAATAGGAAATGAAGCAATAACGTCTAATAAATCTCTGTTCGATACTGAAGAAATATTAAGGGAAATGAATTGCTATAAAAATCTATTTAAAAATGTGGATACAATTTACAAGCTGAAAAAAGTTTTAATAGATAGAGGAGATTTGATAATGCCTAAAGAAGTAGTTTTAGATAGTGACATTTGTTTTCAAACCAGTCAAACTCAAGGACGACAAATTTATAAAAAGATTAAAATGCAATATGTATCCATTGAAAAATCTTTACAACAGTTTCTAAGAAAACCAGGAATTATCCATTTATTGAATAAAGCAAAATGTGCATCTTATAAAACATTTGAACATTTTAGAGACGGAACAGCATTTCAAAAGTTTATACATTGTCAAGATGTTTTACTTATTAATATTTATTATGATGATGTAGAAACTGCAAACCCTCTTGGATCAAGAGCCGGAAAACATAAAATGGCTCAATTTTATTTTTCTATATTAGACATGCTTTTAAATTTTCTTTCTAGTTCTAAAAATAACTTTTTACTCGCCTCTGTCAAAAGCGAGGATTTAAAACAGTGCTCTCCAAATAATATTTTGAAAACTGCAGTTGATGAGCTTACACATCTGTGGAAAAATGGACTTGAAGTTCGGATAAATAATACAAAGTTTATTTTTAAAGTGGCATTAGCACAACTTGTAGGAGATAATCTAGGAATACATTGTATACTTGGTTTCAGTGAGTGTTTTGTAGCCAATTTTCCCTGTAGACTTTGTAAAATGACCAGATCTCAGTGTCAAGTGTCAACAGAGGAAAATGTCACATTATTAAGAAATGAGACAAATTACAATCAGGATTTGATAACAAATAATTTGAGTTTAACCGAAATCAAGTTCAAATCCATTTTGAATGATTTGCCTTACATTAAAGTAGTGGATATGGTCAGTGTTGACATTATGCACGATATTTTTGAAGGAATTGCACCTTTTAAAAAAAATGTTTAATTTTTATATAAGCCAACAAGTGTTTACTCTTGATCAATTAAATTTTAGAATAGAGTCTTTTGATTATGGTTATCACTTCATGAAAACTCGACCATCCGAAATTAAACCATCCTATTTAAAATCCGATTCCAATGCTGGACAATCTTCGTCTCAAATGTTAACTTTAATAACTTTTCTACCTTTAATTATTGGTGATTTTATTTGTGAACAAGAACCCATGTGGGGATTATTTTCTGTACTTAGAGAAATTATAGATATTGTGCTGTGCAGTGTAATTACAAAAAGTGGTGTGATTCGACTCAAATATATTATCACGGAGTTTCTTACTTCATACCAAGACATTACTAAAGAGAGGCTTAAACCTAATCACCATCATCTTGTTCATTATCCGAGTACTATACTTTCTATTGGACCACTAAAATTCTTTTGGTCCATGACATTTGAAGCTCGACATAAAATATTTAAAAGTGCATCTCGCTCTGGATGTAATTTCAAGAACATTCGAAAAACGGCAGCATTCCGACATCAACTACAAAAGTGTTACACATTACTCAACTTTAATAGTTCAAAAGTAATTTCCAACCAAGAATACAAAGATAAACATTCAATTCGTGAAAAGGATTTGACAGAGAGAGTTTGGAATTATGTAAAAAATGAATTTAAGTTGAACCAGGGATCACCTAATATATATAATATAATATTATGCTGCGGGACGTCGTACAGAGTGGGGTCTTTTGTGTTCATGTCCGTGCTGGACGAAAAGAAATTTGGTAGGGTTGAAGCAATTGTGGTAGTTGATTCTGAATGTCATTTTATTGTGGAACTTTTCGATGCTATATTTAATGAACATTTACTGTCGTACGAAATACAGCAAACACATTCTTTGTTTTCAATTCCACAAAATAAATTGTTATATTTCATACATTTGAATGCTGTGGAAACATTTACTACCGATTCAAAAAAATATGTTTCACTTCCATGTCGATTTTATTGATTAGTAGGTATAATATTTTAAACTGAACCATGTACACAATACATAACTATTTAATGTGAGTAAAAATTACATCGTATTATCATGTTAATTGAAAGTACTCAATGTTTTTTCTTCTTATTTTCAGATAATACAAATAAATAATCCACTGACTCCAATGTCTGTTGTAAGTGATATTGACGAGAGAAGTAATGATGCTTCTTCTTCAAGCAATGAGAGTAATCAAACTATTTTCATTTGTCCACAAGACTCGTCATTTGTCACTCTGCAATCAGATAATATTGTGAGTATACAATATAAACAATGTACACATAATAATTTGTGTGTAAAACTATTTAAGGGAAGTTTCTAAATGATTTTTTTCTAATTTGTAGACTTTAGATAGTTCTCAAGTTTTCAATTCTGGTTCTGCAAGTCATTTTTGTGCAAAAAAATCTACTTTGGACTATCCATATACATTTGTATGTTATAACTAGATGTTACATAATATATTATATTTTATAGCGACATGCAAAATATGTATTATATATTAAAGTAATATTTTAATAGTTTACACATTATTATTATGCTTTGTTTCAGGATATAAAATCAGTATTATTACTTGATGAAAGAACCAAAAATATTATGGAAGTGAAATTGGATAAACATGAATTTATTTTGAAAGTTGATCGTCAAAATATTGCTGCTGTTTTAGTTGACAAACTTTTGACAACTTATTTAGCATAGTAAGTTTTTATGACGGTTCTATGAGTTTTACATCTGACAGCCCGTGTTACATATAAATAATAATATATTATGCAAAACATTGTTGCAGTCCGAGTTCAACATGTATGGACAAACTTGCAAAGGATTTGGTTACTCTTTGTCCATTGTTCGGTGACTCTACTCAAGACTCAAATGGTTATGAAATGTGGTACTTTTACTCGGTTGACATGAAACATCCTGTAGGATTTCTTAGTGACAGGCTACAAAGGGAGAGAAAAAAATTCCTGGATAAATTTAATTTGAAAAGAAAACATCATCAAACTACAGTGGAGGAAGTTGATGACGGTTGGAAATCCGAACGAGAAGGTGAGCTTTTGATACATTTAAAATAATATTATTGCCTCACATGGGAATTTTAATGCAAACGAGTTACTTTCATTTGTCTGGTATGCTGTAAATTGTCTAAACTAATATTTGTTTGTGGACTTTAGAAGAGAATGACACACCAGATCAAGCGTCTTTGCTACACATGAAATCCAATGAAGGTGAAGAAATGAAAAAGTGGATGCTGGACACAGTTTTTCAACGCCGTACTTTAATTCGAACCAGGCCAACTACGGAACTATTTGAAACAATGCCGAGGCTTTTTGACACTGTCGGAATGGTACTACGTTAATTTGGACATTTGGCAATGGAAAATAGCATCTTTTATATTCCTTTAAGTGTTTTAAAAAATATTAAAAAAATATTTAAAATATAATATTTTGCTTTCAGATTGCCCAGGATTTTAATGAAAGGCACAAAATGTTGACTCTTCCGATTTACAATCTATGGCCGTCTGCTGCAAAGTTGTTAATTAGATATGCTAACGAAAGTGGGATTTCTATAAGCAAGAAACTTGACATTACTGCTAGTGTTTGTGGTTTTTCTGAAGGTAAAAATTAACATTTTTGTATACACAATTTGAAAAACTTGAAGGATCTTTTTGTGTTTTTTACATAATTAAATACTATTTTAATCCAAACACTTTGTTTTTTTATATTTGACCAACTTTGTTTACTTGGATTTGCTCTACTCCCTCATTTACTTCCTTTATGTGGAAAAAAAGACAACTTGGTCCAAAAGGCTGTTGGTGATTCTAGCGAGCCATTAAGAAAGAGTTTTCGACTATCAACAAAATCAAAACCTCAAAAAACCGTAAAGGCAACTATTCAAGATTCATCTAAGTCTATGATTACCTTTTTCCCGGTAATATTTCATTATTTACTCAATTTACCTGAGTTTACAGAATTGAAATGTTATACTTAAGAT
The DNA here is from genome assembly GCA_034699125.1 of Gisinianus flammeolus. Lineage (NCBI taxonomy): Eukaryota > Metazoa > Arthropoda > Collembola > Symphypleona > Katiannidae > Gisinianus > Gisinianus flammeolus. The sequence continues at coordinate 29,587 of JAIUND010000872.1, read as the reverse complement.
TATACATTAATGAAACCTCTTTTTCTGGAGAATTAATTGCATGTGACTTGTATGTTATTTAATTGCAGGCCAGTCAAATCTTTTCCTAACCGAAATCGCAAGGCGTTGCGCAATGTTGAAGTTGAAGTCACGGAGCAGATTAAGCCAATCAAACTGTACAGTTTTATAGAACGGGAAGGGAAGATAAAAGGCCCTTGTCCACACTTGAAATTTCCCTAAGATCGAAATCCAAAAAAGTTGACCAATATGGATCCAAAGTGTCCAGAAAAAGGAAGTTGGGCGTCCCCAATCCAAATTTAAACACCAGAAATAGAATCAGCGTGTCAAGTTGTCCCTTTATCCAGTTTCAATTTCCAAAGTCCACCAATATCTGTTGACGATATACTTTCTGCAGAGCTAAATTTAGGAGATGTTGCTTCTCCAAATAATTTTGAAGCTTTTTTCAAGAATTTTAAGAATTAAATTGATCAAATTAGATTGATATATTCAAATGGAGGAGACACCTACAAATATTATGGTTTTTAGCCCCACGTAAGTCCTGTTACTTATTTATGTCTGTACATTTATTGTTTAATTCTTGTGTAGTATGCCAATAAATATGCTCACACTTTGGCAGCATTTTTATATTTACACATGAAGTTAATTTATCTTCTTTCTTTAATTGGACATGATTTTGGATGAGAGGAATGCGCCGATTTTAAAAAATACATCCAATTTTTGGAATCGCAAGGAACTCACAAAGCTGGAATATGCAAGATCATTTCACCACCTGAATATTTTGAAATGCTGGCAGTTGTAAATCCATTTGAGCTCCAACTGACCATCCCAGAAACATACAAACAGATTACAACCGGTAAAGATGGTAATTACACACAAAATAACAAATCAATGGAATCTATGACCGCCTCCGAATATTACCCTTTGGCTACATCTGAAAAGTATTTTCATTTCTTTAAGAATTAATAGTATGCAATAGCACCTACATTTACAATACATATCCCATGTAGACCTGGTTAACTATAACAATTTTAATTGTAACAAAATATAGAAATGCAGCACCAGCAGATGGTAATGAGAATAAACGGGAAGTCTTGTTTTGGAAAAATCTTACTAAATCAAGGCCAATACATGGATCGGATGTGAGTGCCTCGCTCATGAATCGAAAAGTGACCACATGGAATATGAGACATCTCAACACCATTTTAGACGAGTCCCGAGAAATTATGATGCGTGTTCGAAGTAAAGAGACCACTTTCAGTGTCGTTAAAAACCCAGACAACGAATGAATTTTCTAAAAGAATTCCACTCATATCCTCCCCGTACTCTTCTGGTTAGTTTGTCATTAGAATCATCACGATAACTTATCGGGTTTTGAAATGGCCAAAACAGTCCCAACACACCTCAAAAACGCAAGTGCCATGAGTTTTTTGAATTTCTTTCGTCTGTTTCTTGGAAACCTCTATAGGTAGAGAAATATTTTTTAGTTGCTAGTCAACCTTGGACTGTTCACGTTTACAAAGTAGCCAGAATATTGAAACACTTTAGAATTGCAGGATTCAGAATTTTTTTCCCTTTTGACTCAAATTGGGAAAATTTCTCAATTTGAGAATTGTTGACGCTCGTCCCGTGGGACATTTTTGGCCATTTCAAAACCCGATAAGTTATCGTGATGATTCTAATGACAAACTAACCAGAAGAGTACGGGGAGGATATGAGTGGAAATTTTTTAGAAAATTCATTCGTTGTCTGGGTTTTTAACGACACTGAAAGTGGTTTCTTTACTTTGAACACGCATCATATTTCGGGTGTTCATACCCCGTACTTGTACTTCGAGATGTGGAAAACCTATTTTTCTGCTTGTAAAAAAGATTCTTCACTGTACAGTCTCAGTTTTAATCATTTTGGTGCGGACAATACATGGTTTGCTGTGCCTCCCACTCATTCTTATAAACTCGAAGATTTGGTTTGAAAGGATCATCCTAAGGTCAAGTGCAAAGCTTTGCTAAGTCACAAAGTTTATATGGAATCACCAAATCGGCTAGCTACACACAATATTCCGTTTGATAAGGTAACAAGCAGATATACCCAAGAATTAATTGAATTTATCCGTACGTCAAATATGCATTTGATATACATACCCAGATATGTACATGTACGTTACATATTCACATAATTTACATAATTTTATTACAGGTCCACCAGGCAGGCGAGTTTATTGTGAATTTTCCAGGAGGATATCATTTTGTATTCAATAATGGTTTTAATATTGCGGAAGTGATAAATTATGACGAGATGGGTTGAATACGGACTTGGGAGTTTGAACTGTGAATGTGGCCGTAATAATGTCGTTCTCCTAATGGACGTTTTTCTCAAGTACCAAAATCAATCCAAAGTTCGAAAACCCACCAAACCTCAAGTTAAATACTTTGCAGAGTCTGTGAATTTTGAAAAAGGCTGTGAATCAAAGACAGAAACTATCGAGGTTCAGTTTCAAGGTCAAGCTCATGTTTTGAAAATAAACTGTCGACAACACGAATCTGACGAGGGCGTGAGACCCGATGAACTTCCTGGCACTTTAAATAGTACAACCAAATTTTCTACCCATTATTCTCCACCTCCGCCATCGTTTCATTTGAAACAGTTTGAAAATATTGAGTTTTTCATCGAAGTATCATCAAATTGTAATGACATTGTATCTGTTCCACCACCCGATGACCATAATTTTTTATTTTTACGGAAGAAGAGACGGACGAAAAAACAGCTGAGATCCCTTTGGAAAGAGAAGAAACAATGTCAAGTGAACAAGAGACTTCAGACGATTCAAATTCAACGTTACATGGGGATGATTCCTTAACTGTCGTTACTGAAAACGAAATCTCAGCTTTCCAGTGGGAACTCCGTAGCGATTCTCCAAATCCACTACACCACTGGACCGCCGATGGATTTTTCAAAGTCAATGGCCCTAATTTAATTACTGCCTTAAGAAAATGAAGGGACCTTCTAAAATATATGAGCACTATGATGGCCATTGGAGACAGGAAAGAGTCCTGAAAAAAGAGAACTCACCCTTATTCTGTAATTTTTCCAAATTGTAGATGCATTTGCATAAATACAACGAGTTTCAAAGAACATATTAAAAAATTCCAATAATCATAGATTAAAAATAACTTGATTTCGATCCGATTAAATTATTCTGATGAACTATATCATTTAAATTGACTACATTTAACCTCTTAAGCACCGAGCACGAGAATTCTCGTGTTTTTAAAACAAGCCCCATTTCCCAAGCACGAGAATTCACGTGCTCAGTTTTTAGTGATAAAATTGACAAAAAAGGCCCTGGAATATTTAATGTTTCGTTTTATTGGACAAAACAAAAATGTAGGAGGGCTGGAAAATTTTGCTTGTCTTAAGTTTATTTAATTGGACCGTGAATATCAAAATTGATTTTTTAGTTTTGCCTTTCACTCAATCTTAAATTGATTTAATTGGACAAAGGGAAAATCGAACTGAATTTGCTTAGAAAACTATTTAATATTATTGGTTAACAAGGGATCGACAAGTTTGATTATTTTTCTTCCGATTGAGATTTGATTTCATTGGATCACAATAGCTTTGCAAAGCTTTGTGGGCAGAAATCTTTTCCACTTTCCCCGTTGTTGAATGAAACCAGTTCTAATTTATCCATTACGATATTCCGGAAATGAGTGATAAGTTCACTTTTATTTGTCGCTCGCAGGATCATCAAAGATCATTCAGGCTTACTTTGTCTTTGCCTTTATACCGTAGTTCATTTGCTCAAAAATCAGTCTTCTACCAGAGCGCTCTTACTTGGAATACATTACCGTTGGAATGCAAGGACCTGACTCTTTCACTTCCAAAGTTCAAACGTCTTGTGAATGAATGGTTATTAGCTAAAAGAAAGAATGAATTTGTGTCACGATAATTTTTGTAATTTCTACTCTCTAACTATAATTATTTTTAATAAGTTCATTTTAATATCTCTCTGCTTTTCTTATTTTGCTTACAATCTAGTTAGTTCTAAGTTGCATTTATCACATTTATCACAAATATTCATTACTTTTAATTGTCGTTTTTTGTGCCATGAAAGTTTCAAGTGTTAAAACTTGTATTGGTAAGGTAAATATTTATTCCATTGCTGCTGACTTCATTACGAGTGGTTCATCAATTGGTATTGGTATCGTCTACAAAATGTATGTATCGAACCGTTCTTTCATGGCATGGTAAATTTTTCGGTATTCTCTGCGAAGCCTCTGGATAAGAGGTTTTGTTCGAACGCTCTGTGCTTCAGTCCCAGAAAAAAAGCGTTATTTCAAAGAGTTTACTAAGAAAAATTTACCTTAGGCAACGTTCAAACTCATTAGCATATTTTAATATCAGTTTGTTTTATGTGTTGATTGGCTGATTGGCTGTGTGGTATCTCTACTTGTAGACTATACACGAGTTGTTGGCTCTCTAACCTCAAAATCCGAACATCTCTGGTTTTCCTCTCAATCTTAAATTGTGAGGTTTTTCCATGTGCATCCCTTGTTCTCAAGTGCTGCACTAAATATTGGATTTTTTTCTTCTTTTTTTTCTTTTTTCCTACGTGCTTAAACAAATTATTCAATTGGCAATTATTTTTTTATTTAAAAAGTTTTAAATTTTTTTAAAGTGTTCGGGTATCAAAAATCTGACTACGTATGTATGACAGAATGTAACTTTGTTGCAAAAAGTACCTTTAACACTCGAATAAAGTCAAATCAATCAAAATCAATCAATCAATCAAGTGAAACGGAAATTGAGTGTTAACAAAACACAAAAAAAGAATGAATATGTAAACTATTGAAAGTTTGTCGGGTCGTCTCGAGTTGAGTTGATGAAACTAATAATTAAATTTCTAAGCGTTCTCGAGCTTTTTATACTTTCTCCAATCTTCTTCTTCTTCTTCTTTGTTTACTTTATTTCGAGGCAATCGTAGTGATCACAAATGGACTTGAAAGTTGACTGGTGGAAAAGTCTCCTTATTGCAACTAAAACACACAGTCCAAATACAAATACGATGCGAATCTCTAATCGCTTGAAAAAGATTGTGTATTTATTTTTGTCATTTAAACTCCAATGTTCACACTCGTTGTCAAATGAACGAAACAGAGAATGACGAAGACATTCGTCGAGTCAGACCATTTAAAAATGCAGACACGAAAAATCATCAGTTTTATGAAATTAATCAGCATTTTACATTGAATTTAGTGACATGTTTTTCCCCATTTTTGCGTCTATCGCAAATCACATTGATTGACTTGTAAGTTCAAAGGTTTCATTTGAGCGTTTTTTATCAACACAATTTTAACTTGAATGATTTGGTCAATGTTTTTTTCTGAAATTCTACGTTAAGATTGTGACATTTATTTTTGTCATGTCGACTCGAGTGTGCAGTCTTCTCATGACATGTACATGTATACATACATACATCTCATCACATGAAGGACGGAGATGATATGAGTTGAGTCAGACCATTTGATTAATTTCATCAACATTGAAGATGATGCCTTAATTTGGGGTAGCGTCTTTTGGTCCGGCGACTATTGGTCCCGGCCGAAAAATTGGTCCGGGCGACTATTGGTCCTCCGACTATTGGTCCAAGCGACTTTTGGTCTCGGCGCCTTGTGGTCCGAAAGTCTTTTGGTCTCGAGCGACTATTGGTCCGATCGACCTTTGGTCCCATGTAATTATTTGAACCGTTAAGGCTAATTTTACTTGACGAGTCTGTAACGACGATTCGCCGTATTTTTTTCTACGAGACCGTTTTGAATATTTTGTTCAAAACATGCAATACATATTATTAAGCATCTTTAAATAAACAAGCTGATAAGCACAGTCGTAGCCGAAGCTAAGACGGATAATTTTAGTGTTACTCAGTTGTGCAACTTTTGTCTTTGTGTCAGTATGGATTCGCCTCGGTTTGTTTTATCGGAAAGGGGAAAGCCAAAGTATATCGACAATAACTTTATTTATACAGAGCATTCTCGATCTACAAGTGGTGTTTGTTATCGTTGTGAATTACGGAAAATATGCACCGGTCGTGGAAAATTAACTGGGAGCATTTTTTGTCTTACTTTTCCTCGTTCACACAATTCTTCGAGCAGTAAAGTACAAATTGAGATCATGGCTGAAAATATTAGGGAAACGGCTCTTCGTGAGAAACATACAAAAGTATCATCAATTCTTTTATTCAGTCGTTTACAAACTGTCAATCCAAGATTTTTGAGAATTGTAACGCAACTAAAATTAGAACAAAAAGGTACGGAAATAAAATTAATTCGTGCAAATTCCGGATTGGTTCCCGTACCGACTGCCTATCATGGTGGAATGGACAAAGCCCTGCGTGAATGTTTTTCTCACTACAACACAAAGCCTATTAAGGATTATTTGTCCGGAATCGCCAGGTTGTTTAGCTTCGGCTTGTCCACTGTCAAACCATGTCACGAAGATGATCTTTGATTTGTTAAAGTTTCCAATTTTTACGATTATTTTGTACATATTTTTTATTGGCATATTGTTATATGATTATGATTTTTACAATTATGGTATCATTTATTTTTACACGCGGATATTTTATTTTGTTTTATTTAACTTTAAATCTTTTGACTTCTTTCTTAAAGGTTAATTAATAAATTAGTGCTCCATACGAGCTTTTGCATTTCAAATATCTTTTGCTCCATTTCACCTTGACATTTTGCTCATGACTTGTGAATTTATTCACGAAATAAACACAAATTTATCGACTCAAATCTCGATCGGACCAAAAGTCGCTTGAGACCAAAGGTCGGTCGGACGAGAAGTCGCTGGAGACCAAAAGTCGTCCGGACCAATAGTCGCCAAGTTGGACCAATGGTCGCTTGGGACCAATAGTCGTACTTGGACCAATAATCGCTGGGACCAATAGTCGGCAATGCTTTAATTTCATCTGCATTTCCTCCTCTTCCTGAGCGCACATTTCTTTGAATGTTTAATGTTGAATGAAAACTCTTGATGCAATGTTCTAATCGATTGAAAAAGATTGTTATTTTTATTTTCGTCCCCTCAGACGACTCGACTTTTCAGAATTCTCGTCCTTTGAAAAATGATGCGATATGTTGACGTTTATGAGTCAAAAACCATTTGATTAATTTCATCAACATTGAAAATGACGCATTCATTTTATCTGCATTTTTCTTCCAAATTCCCCATTCACCTCACAAATCCAATTTATTGACGTCAAACTTGAACACATTAATTCGTTTGAACATTATTTATCAACACGATTGACTTTTGATCACAAATGAAAATAAAAATGAATTACAAAAGATTGGCCGCAGAACAAAAATTCAAGAGTCAAGAATTAACTTTGACAATTCTTCTCCATGACACGTCCGTTTTTTTTAATTCTTTCCAAGTTTAGTTCTTTCCACAGTCTCAAACTGAATAAAATGCATGGCTTAAATGAAATCAAACGTCGCATCGTTTGTTTGTCCACTCCATTTTGTACATACCTACAAACATACATATTTAACATTTTCTAATTTAAATTATCGATTTTTAGGCGTTTTTATTTTTCGGTGTTTCGGTTTTTGAGCTTTCGGCGGTTTTTTATTCGGTCTTTTTACCCACACTCTTTTGAGAATAGTCAACTCAAACTCGTCTAAAACCAAAAAAAAATCTACAATTTTCTTACTCATTTGATAAAAATCGAAAAGAATTCGGATAATTGGATCCAAAATAATTTTTCATGATTTAATGGTAAACTTTAATGTTGGGTTCTGAAACAGTTTGAAATGCGGAATAATTCGTTGAGGAAACTATGAGCTAGGGCCAGGACTCACATAGATATTATGAGAATCAGCAGCATCAAATTCCAATCGGTTTTGTCTGGCGGCAAGAAAGTTGACTTGGTCACTCTAAATATTCTGCTCTTCCACAGGGACTTTGTCAATTCCATTTCACCGATGACCGGATGAAAACGACAGGATACAAACACAGCACGGAGGCTATTTGGAAAATGAAAAGTTCCTTTGCAAATCTGAGCGGATCAACAGTTTTGGCAATTTTTTCCAATAATGAAAATAAAAAAATAATAAATTGGCTTGCGGTTTTCCTTGCTAAATTTAGTTCTAACTCAAACTAAATAATTAATTAATTACTGATATCCTCTGGAACGTCAGAGGTCGAGACCTACATCATTGAACAGCCCATAAAAAGGCGGTTACATATTTGTTGATACAATTTCATTCGTGCAACAACTTTCTATGCCTAAACATAACCGATTAATTTCTCCATAAAATCCCACAATGTCATTTGCGAAGGAACATTGTCGCTCTTTGTTTTTCTTGACATGTCCCTCGAAATTTTGTGTGATGACTGAGAGAATTGTTAGGTACAAGAAAACTGAAAGTATGTTGAGTTTTCCCTTGAGGTCCTCGGTGGACCCTTGTGCCTTCTTCAGCTTCCTGTAATTTTCGTTCATCGCCTCAGAAAGTTATTGAAATTTCAAGTTCCGGGCATAAAAATCCACACAAGAGGCCAAGACCACCCACAATGCATACACAAAGAATATGTTTAAACTGCAATTTATGGCTTGAGCTTTCATAGAAACTACGAAGCTGATCAGACTCTTCAAAATCCTCTTTCGCTTGATCTCTCTCTCCCTCCGTCGATTATTTGATTGATTGATTGATTTATTGCCAAAAGTGAGCATACACAGTTCAAGTACATATTATAACAAGGCGAAAGAATTTCTAGATGTTAAATGTAACAGGAATTGGAAATAGCTTGGCATACCTTACGCTAAAGACACAAAAAGAAAAAGAAAAAGAAAAAAAGAACATGACAAGAATATAGATTAATTTTCCTCGTACTAACACATTAACTTGGAGGAATCAACCTCATTTAACGCATCGATTACTTGTGGAATTGCACTTTGCTTATATCTCGCTCTTTTACATAAAATTGACCGAAAAACTTTAGTATTTCTACTTGACCTTTGACGCACAAAGAAATGTGGCTTAACCCAAACTTTAAATTTAACAGATTTGCATAAATTCATACCAAATGTTACTAACAATTCCTTCCTTCTAATTTCAATTGGAGTAATACTCAACTCGCTAGCACATTCTAAATAATTTGACTTAGTTACTCTTTTGCTTAATATTATAGAAAGGCACCTTTTGTCAACCGAGGTAATTAAATGCTTTAATTTTAAGGATAAACTTTGACCCCAGAGAGGAGTTACATATTCGAGACTACATCTAATATATGTGGTATAAATATTGACCAGATCAGACTGTTGGAAACAAAAATATTTTAATTTACGTAGCATAAAGATTTTACGGCTCGCTTTGGCCACAAATTCAGGTACATAATGATTCCACTTGGCATTTGAATTAATTGTTACACCTAATAACTTGGCACTTGATTTTATAGGAATCACTTGGTCATCAATCATTAGATGAGGACTAGAGAATTTTTTATCACGAGAGGGATCGATGCTTATGGCAACAGTTTTCTTCGGGTTCAGTTTCATCTTGATATCTGTTGCCCAAAAGCAGACATCATTTAACATTTCTTGCATTAAAGGTTTAGCCCCATACTTGACTTTTTCTATTAAACATGTGTCGTCAACATAACCAGCTATCTTGCATTTTCCTTTGCCATTGTCGAGGTTCTCAAAATTGTATTTAAGGTTAAACTTAATTAAGATAGGATTAATTAGAACTATAAATAGTAATGGTGAGAGTTTTGTTCCTTGGGGGGTACTATTTGTAATAATTCTGAAATCTGAGTGAGTGTTATTTTCCCCTTTGACACACTGAGATCGCTGGGAGAGAAAACTAACGAGCCATAAAATATCATGAGTTAACCTCAAGATCAATTAGACCTTCAATGAGAATATTGTAGTCGACAAGATCAAACGCTTTAGAAAAATCAAGTAATACAATTATAACATAAAATGATGGTTTATCAAGAGCTTTAAAGATAAAATCAGATAAGTCCACAAGTAGATGAGAGGTGGATGAGCCTTTAAGTGAACCAAATTGACTATAACTAATTTTCCCCGCTATTTGTTTATAAATTCTCTCGAACATGAATTCTTCTAAAATCTTCATACATGAGTGAGTTTGAGAGATCGGTCTAAGGTCGTCAAGAGAAGCAGGTGGGTTCACTTTTGGTATGGCTGTAATGAAACCAGTCTTCCATTGGAGGGGAACAGTGAACGATTGAAGAGAGTAATTAAAGATGCGAGTGAGTGCAGCGGCTAATTCAGGGCCAAATTCTTTAAGGGTTTTGATGGGTAGCGCACCAGGAATATTTGATTTGCTTGAATTCAATCTATTTAATTTGTTCAGGACCATGAATTCATTGATCAGCAAACAATCTTGATCTTTAGTGGAAGGGAAGAGATAAAAATCCTTGATCGGCTGGTACATCGTATTAATAAGAGAGAAGTGATTATTAATTAAGTTCAGAGTATCCTTGTCGCAAAGGGTGTTCATTAGAGATGAGATGGTGGTAGTAACCGACGAATTAAGATGAAGGGTTACATATTTTTCTAATTATCTGATAATATGACTTGGAACCTTTAATGGATTCTCAAAGTTTACCCTTAAATTCCAACTTAGTATCCGCAACGGCTTTTAAAAACAACTTTTTGAGACATTTGCATTGACCTAAGTTTTTGGCCTTTTTTAAGAGAAGTTTCCTTGATAATTTAATAATATGTGTGTCTCTTTTAGGAAATCCATAGGATCGGTATAAATTTCAATTTTGAGATTTTGGTATATTTAAATACTATAAAACAAGGGCCATCAACTATGCAAAGTTCAAACTTCTATAAAAATTACAAGTACTTTAAATTAATTAATTACTGAGACTTCTTAAAAAGGGGAAGTGACGTAATTACAGACTGACAGTGTAAATTTACATATGAAAGTATGCGCAGCCGCACACGCTTGAAAACTTTACACGTGAAAATCTCAACATAAAACTTATCCCGATCGTATGGATTTTCTAAAAGAGAGACACATATTGTCAAAAATCCAAGGTGACTCATTTTTGCCTTTAGATTTCATTTTGGCAGGGAATGATAAATCAAATGCATCCATTGTGATCCGATCAAATTCTTGAACTTTGATATGGATATTCGGATTATTGTAAAGGGAATTCCAGTTCGAATTTTGAAGAAACAGAGTGAACTTTTCTTTGTTTTCAGGGCAGAAATGTCTTGTGATGAACTTGACTTTTTCACATTTCTTGAAGGTACTGGAGAGTGTAGCCCACTCTCATTATGCCAAAGGCATAATGGCCTGTTTTGGATTTGGTGAGTTTAGAAAAACGAAGTGGAGACTCATAATAATTTTGAAGGTCGGTATAAACACAACCTGGTGAACTTACGTCATCAGATACACTCGAATAAAAAGTTTGAAAACGGATGACTTGAGAGAGACCTGTAGCACTCATGCATTTCTTGTCATTTTTCCAATTGTTAAAGTCGCCTGTAATTAGGAATCTAGGTAATACATATTTAATCTTGATCTTATCGAAGTAATCAATCAGAATTTTTAGTAGTTTGTTCTGGACAGCTGACTCAAGATTTGGGGGAAGGTATACACATCCGATGACTAACGTTGAGCACTCAAGTGGTAGGTAATTGGGCCTTATCATCACAATAGTCAGTTCAAATTCTCTTGTATCCACTTGTAAGAGATTTGTGGATTTGGAGTATTTAAGATGGGATTTAATATAAATCGCGTTTCCTCCACCCTGCCTTCCCTCTCTTATACACAACAAGATTAAAATTGAAATATTAAAATAGAAATATTTTTGTTAACATTACTCCAAGTCTCCGTAATACAAAAAATTATTTATCAAATGAATTAGTCGATGATCTTCAATAGTCCATTGCTGAAAGAGTCAAGTGTCAGAAAGGGTCCGAATAATATTCCTAAAATCTGTTGTGAAGAGAAAATCCAAAGAAAATAAATTCCAACAGCTTCCGAGATTTCCAATGTTGAAATTGAACTAAAAATATTTTTATCGCCAGCTGTTTTCCTTATATTTTTCGCCATTTTAAATCAAAAACAAAAAAACGAGCGCTCGTTTGTCTGTGTGTGTACGCTCGTCTGCTCTTCGTACTCCGCACACAAATCAATTGAGAAAAGAAGAGGAGAGATAATGCGACTGATAAGAGATGAAATGAAAAACTTAACGCACGTCACATTTTATGAGTTTTCTGTCAAAGTAAATTTGATGTCGGAAATAAATCAAGTAAAATGTGAAATGAGAAGATTAAAAAATTGCTGATGAATGTATTTGGGCGTCTCACTTTATAATTTCTTGTATTCCGAGCGAGAATGAAAATTTATTTGATTGCACAATCACAAACCGACGACTTTTTATTTGGCAAAGTTAGTTTTGGCCAATCTCGATAGTTTCGTCAGAACACAAACGAAAAATTCATTTTGCTTGTCGTATCTCGTGTTGCAATTTAGTTGGCTATTTAGGTTTGGGCATATCCCAATCGAATTTGGATTTGATCCTCAACAATCGACACAGACTCTTATCAAGCGGTATAGACAATTATTTAAAACAAAAGCGGGAATTATCCTTTGCCTTATCTGAGACTAACTATTCAAAAACACTGCGGGCCAATGTCAATATGGAATCTGAATAAGCAAAGGAAATGTCGACATTTGAAAATTTCTCTACCAAATCTCAGCATTTCTTGTCTGGTTGGGTGGAGCGGGAATTGCAATTTCATTAATTCTTAACGAATGGATTTCTTTTTTTTTTTTTATGGATTTCTGAATTTCTGTAAACTTTGTCAACATTTTTATTGTTTTATGGCTGTAAATAAAAGAAAGTCTTGTAATTTCCCCGAATCGCAATCTTGTTTTCATTACGTTATCAATGTGTGTTAAATTCCATTTGCGAGGATGAGTGTTGAAATCAAGGTAGAAGAAAAGTCGTTGATTGTTCTGAACGCGGAAGGAAAAATCTCAAGTGAACAAATGATTTATTTATAAAAATTACAAATTATAAAGGCTTTCATTTGTACCCGCAAATATTTTTTCGCATTTCCTTGACCTGACTCACCGTGAATCGGCCTCGATCATCTTTAATAACTAAATTTTGACTTTTCCCTGACCCCACGACTGTCCCTGTCACATCTAAAATCCCACTCCGATCCAATTTCATATTGACAAGGAGTCTCTGGGAGCCGGCAATACCCGGTGGAATTCCAGATAATGTAAAATTCCCTAATAAACTATTATCATTAACTTGGCGACTCTCTCCCGAATAAATCAGAATATTCGCTTGCTTCTGATTTGACACAGTCGTCACGTAATTCTCTGTGGCTGTACAAGGAATTGGTGAATTTTTCCTAATAATTGTTGACATAACTTGACCCATAATTTCAATGCCTAATGAAAATGGCTGAACATCTCTCATCCGCGGTAATTTCTTAGCTGCTTCACCACCATTCAAAATTGATGCTTGTACAGCTGCACCACAAGCAACAGCTTCTTGAATGTCAATTGTCCGGTCAATACTTAGGTCAGGTCGGCCAAAAAATTCTTGGACTAATTGACGAACTCGAGGGATCCCAGAGGAACCACCAACCATTAAAACATCTTTTACTTGACTCTTCCCAATTCCCGCTTCCGCCAAGGCTCTCCGAACCATTTCGAGGGCACGTTGAAAAAGACTCTCATTCATTTCTTCAAATTGCGCGCGCGTCACCGTCACTTTCATATCCAAATCGGGATAAATTGAATCCAAATCCGCTGTCGCTTGAGCCGCTTCTGATAACAAAACTTTCACCCGCTCACACTAAAAATCCGACCGACAAATTAAATCAGAATTTTACACAAAAAAACCCCGGGTAATTCAATCAAATTCGGTTTTTCTGTAAATAAAAATTCATTCACCTGGTTACGAAGTCTCCGGAGTCTCCGGTTAGCAGCTTGCGATTGGACATGACCTTTTGGTAATTTTGCATCCCGTTCCATCAACCTCACACCCGGATGTCGTTTTTCAAATTCCCGGGCACAAAACTCCATAAGTTGTGTGTCAAAATCCTCCCCGCCCAAATGGGTGTCGCCCACAGTTGCAAGGACCTGGAGATTACACCCACCAGCTCCCACATCTTTTTCTTGACCTTTTGACCGGCCCACAGCCGTCCCAACACCCAAATTTCGATCCAGATCCGGATCTGGACTTGACTTTGAATTTGACATTGACATTGAACTGACACCCGTTTTGACGATAGACACATCGAAAGTCCCGCCACCCAAATCGAAAATCAAAACAATTCGTTCTTCATCCTTCCAATTGACCGCATGCGCCATAGCCGCAGCAGTCGGTTCATTAATAATTTGAAGAACTTCTAAACCCGCCACTTCACCCGCCTGTCTCGTCGCATCCCTCTGCCGATCCGTAAAACTAGCTGGAACTGTTATGACCGCTTTCCTCACATTCCGCCCCAAATGCTGAACAGCCAACTCCCGCATATGTCTAAGAACCAGAGCAGAAATCTCTTCCGGATTATATCGTTTCCCATGAACAACAATGACGGGCCGTCCATCCGGACTCGCCTGGACTTCAAACGGCCATGAGGAAATATCTTTTTGAAGAAGTGGATCGGAAAATGGTCGCCCGATAAGTCGCTTCGCATCAAAAATGGTCGCATCGGGAAATGAATAAGCTTGATCTTTAGCTTCATGGCCGATTGTCTTCTTGTCAAACGGTGATTCCGGTAAAAGGACGTAACTTGGTGTTAAATGACGACCTGAACTATCCGGAATGACGATGGCTTTGCCATTACGGCAAACAGCTACACAAGACGTTGTTGTTCCAAGGTCAATTCCAATCGCCAAATCCTCTGATTGGTGACTCGAATTATTTTTGTCTTGAAGGATTTTGAAAGAATAGACAAGTCGTTGCTCAATGGCAGCTTGGAGATTGTCAGAAAGGAACGTTTCTTGACTGATTCGGACCATCGTTTCATGGACACTTGCCCCATGATACTGAGCAATCTGATCCGGATGGATTGGCCCACAATCTTTCAAATATGACTTCATTTTTTGACCATAAAACTGAGCAGCACGACTCACAAACTCTGACTCATTCGCCTCCGACTTTTCTGTCAATTGCCCAAGGATTTCTACAGCCCTAACTTTCGCATAGGTCTCAATTTTCTCCACCATCTCTGGATAATCTTGAATGGCGGTATTAAAGGCATCCTTAGTTCTCAAAATGGTCGCCGCCGTAGCTAATTGAAGGTCATTTTGTGTTTTAATTGTTGGGATTTTGATTTTAAGAATATTTCCAATCATTTCTCCAGCATTCTTTAAAGTTTCTTTAAGAATCTCCAGATTCCTCTGCCGCATCTCATCACACTGGAAGTTAAGACGTTGCCGGAAGTCATTGACCAAATGGGGATCGGCATGTGGGAATTTCCCTTGCAATTCCCGCTCAGCAGCTGTTCTCTCTTCCTCTAATTTCATATTGAAAATGGTTGGTGGGATGATTCTGTCCCTTTTGTCCAGAATGAACCGTTCATCCTTGCCGACTTTACCAAGGATGTCTGCAGCTGCTTCCTGGAACTGTTGATTTGTCACATCGCGCTTGGCTAAGATTTCTTTATCAATTCGCTGGAATTCTTCTTGTAATTTCTTCTTCAATGTTTTCAGTGCTTCATCTTTCCATTTCCCATCCGGAAGTCGCCATGAGTCTAGAAAATTCCTTTCCATCTCTTCCCGCGTCTCGTGGTAAACTCGCTGGAAATCTGTTCTGAAGATGCCCGTTCCATTTCCACTTCCGGTTCCACTTCCGTCCCCCATTATTTCTACGTTAAGTCTCTTGGAAGCAGATTCAGACGTCGTTTGAATCAACTTTTGAATTCTCTCTTGATTAATTTCTTTACAGCTTTTAGCCTTCGTCTTCCAATGATCTTTAAAGTCCTTAAGTCGCTTGTTCAAGTCCTCTGCAAGTGACCTCTCGGATTTCGATGTCAAATTCGGAACCTTTTCAATCTTCACCCCGAAAGCTGTCTTAATCTCAGCTACAATTATCTTATGCTGTGCATCAACTTCCGATGGATTTAGCAGCGGATTTTTGTCCAGAAAAACCGTCATTGCACGCTCATAAGATTCTTTTGCCTCCGTAAAAGAATTGCTAATCAACTTCCGTTTGATCCCAAACACTTCGCTCATGTTCTCAAACTTTTCCTGAAGCTCTCGACTCAATCTTTGACGACTTTCTTCAAGTAACTTCCGGTTCGGGATCCCGCCCAACCTCCAATTTTCCTGAGGATTTTGAGATTTTTCTAGGAAATTGAGAGCATCCTTCAAATGACGTTGATGAGCATCTTGAAGATCTCTTAAAGATAAAGCTGTCTCTTCCGCTTTGGCCATTCTCTCTGTATAAAATTCTTTACTTGAGCGGATAAGATTTGATGCAGAGATCTCGGCTTGTTGACGCCGCTGTGAGTTTTTCCGCTTGACAGTGGCCGTTTGAGTGTGGAGCCAGTCGGAAAATTCCTTGGTTTTCTTGGAAATTTCTGACTGGGGGAGTTGAAGGATTTGGAGATCTTGTAAAAGAGCTGGCTGGATCTCGTCGATGAGTTTGCTGAGGTTTTGATCGAGATTTGAATCGTCCTGGAATGTTTCATCTTGACCTTGATAAGATTTTAATTGAGCAAGAAATGACGCCCGGAAAGAATCCAAGATTCGTTCTAATTTGTCCAGTTTACTCTTCTCAAGTTCCGAGAGATGTTCAATGGCAGCTTGGAGGGCTGCTTTTAATTCATTCTTGATCCGTTTCCGGTATTTTGTAAACAATGATTGCTCAGGGATTCGAGCATCTTCAAGACATTCCATTGTCATGTCTGAGATCTCTTCATGGAAACTCTTTAAATCTTGAACCGTTTCTAAAGTCAAAGATCGTTTCTTGAAATTTTCAAGGGCTTGCGCGAGACCGGATTCGATTGATGATTCAATATTTCCTCGTTTTGATTCGTTGAGCTGGAGAATTCTGGAGAATTCTTTGTCCAGTTGTTGGCCGACGGATGTTAAAGATTCGGTAATGAAAATGTTATCATGGAATTGTCCAGAGGAATTAATTTGTGTTTGGAGGATCTGGAGAGCGGCGGTTTTGTGACCAAGATGTTGATGCTCGAGGTCAGCGGGCGGGATGTAGGCGGAGTTTGAATTTGGATTTGAATTGGAACTGGAATTTGAATTGCCTGTTGCAAAATTGAGATAATAATTTTTGGCATCCTCCGCCAAAAACTTGATTTGACATTCTGCTTCCGCTCGTCGACTTTCCACTCGTTTCCAATGTGTCTTGATGACCTGTTGGACTTTCTCGAGGAAATCGGGTACAAACAACTTTCCAACTTTCCCCGATGGATTCCCACACAATTCAAGGAATTTCTCCAGTGCTTCTTTCTCTCCTTCCGATGCAATCCCTTCAAAATCTACTTGTCTTAGCAGACGCTGCTGTGACTGGAATTCCTCCAGGAAATCCTCAATAACTTTCAAACCACCATTTTGAGCCATTCTTAGAAATTCTGCCTGTCTCTCATGGAATTTGAAATTTAGCGCCGCCACACATTTGTCAAGGGCATCTGAAAGTTTTTCAACATCCTCGCCATCATCTTCGACGGCGGAAATGGGTTTATTCGGTTTATTCAATTTTCGTGCCCGAAATTTCTCCATAATTGATTGCTTCAATTCCCGATGGATTTTCTCGATGACTTTGGGCAGGATTAAGGCGGAACTTCCGATTCCGATTTTCCTCCCGAATTCTTCTTCATATTCTCCAACAAGTTTGCGGATCGCTGCTTCAAGTTGGATGGCACGGGCGATCCGGATCATGTTTATTGTGTCAGGGAGGAGGCCATTATGATTGAAGGCATCAACCGTTTGACAGACAAGTTCATAGAAATCTGGAGCTTGAATAAATTGTGAATCGGCCATGATTTTTGGTTCAGCATTCTCGACAACAGTTGTGATAAAACTGCGGATATGTTTCCGAAATTCATCTTCAAGTTCTCGGAGGGAACCTTGAAATTGGTTGGAGAGGACTTGACGACCCGGATGTGGCATTAAATAGCAATTTATTGGATGAAAATTGGCATTTATCAACTCCCGATTCTGGACAGCTTCACTAGACATCCTTGGTTGAGCTTCCATATGCTGGCGAATAAATTCCTGACCCCCACCCGCCCCAAAATCGTAATCATCAGGATTGGTCCAGTCACGGACGAGGAACATGAGCCCTTGGAAAACAGTGTGAGCATCTCCTGCTACTAATTGACCATATTTCATGAATTTCGATAAGGTCGTCAATGTCCGCTCGTTAAAACGTGATGACTCGTTAAAGATGAAAAATGATGATGTCAGGAGGCTCAGACCAACAATTGCTGATTGTTCTGCTTCCGAACTGTACGCATCTGAACAGCCTTCGGTGTCTACAAGCAAAACCGCCATTTTCTCGCTCTTAACCTTGGATTTTGAATTTGAATTTGAATTTGAATTGGTTACGGATGATGAAGGGACGAAGAAGGGGCGGGACCAGACCCACAGGCCTTCTGTCGTCGATTTGACACCGTTTTGAAAACGGAATCCGCGGTCTTTTAATGATGACGACTGGGATGATTCCATCCAGTCATGGAGCCCTTGAACTTGACCTTGTGAATCTGGGACGAGGTCAAAATCGGATTCGGTCCCTTCGTTCATGATCCCTTCGTCAAGTGATGAATGAGGAGTTGAAGTGGTGTGCATTCGATGTTGAGATGATTCGAGGTAGGATAAATAACGGATGAACCAACTGAGAATAAAAGATTTCCCTGTTCCAGTTTCTCCAGCAATGGCAATGATTGTTATTGGATGATTTCCACATTTGTTCGTTAGCTCCCTGAGGACCAAACGGTCTACTTGGAGTTTTCTGGACTGATCAGTGGTATTTGGGCGGTTGAAGGAAATTAATTGAACTGCATTCCCACGACCGATTGACGAAGCCTGGAGTCTCGGGCAATCTATTGGTTGGACTTTCCCTTTTCCCGCCATTTCGATTCAAGTTTCGAGTTGAATAATCTGGAATTTTACAACATGATAATCCGGGTGAAGGCGAGTTTTCTTACGAATTTGTAGAAATATGAAGTGCAAGAATTTTTAGGAACCTTTTTCTTTTCTTTTGGAAAATGATGGTCACAATTAAAATTAAAATTAAAATTAATTGGCAGCTTCCTCTGCAGCGAGACCCGTTAAATTCTGGTAAATAAAAATAAAAATCCATGAAATATATAGTTTGAGCGAAAATGAGAGAGACAGAGAGGCGACAGGCGATGAAGATGAAGATGAATTTGAGGTTTATTTACCGTAGGTTCAAGAATTTGAGCGGGAGTGTTTAAAAAGTGGGAAAACTTGGTTCTTGTGTAGTCGTCTCGATTGTTCCTATAAATTTGAAGCCAAAAGACAAATGAGAAAGAAAATCAAAACAAATCAAATCATCGGATCTCACGTGAAAAGTACCGAAAATTGAGTAAAAAGCTTCCAATAAAACTCACCTGAATTTGTGGCTTTAAGAAGAGCAAAAAAAATTTAATATTCCGTTGTAATTAAATTAATTTATAATTGCCTCAAGGCGAGGACAAAGAATGTAACGTAATTCAAGGCCAAGTCAGCACCACAGCATACAGTCACAATTCAACGAACTCGAATTTAACGAATTTGCACACAACCACGACTATGAGTCAAGTGTGTTTGTGATAAATCCTGAGCACTCAAATGTAATCCCAATGTTTTCTACACAGTCTCGAATAACAACGAATAACGAACGACGACGAACTGTCGTTTTTAAAACGTAATTATTTCGTTTTGTGATGTGTCGTCTGATGGTATGTTTTCTGTTCATGGAATTTGATACGTACATAGGCCAGAAGCATTTGAGCATTTGATAAGACGCGACTCCACTCCACTCATCGCTCATTCCATTTGTTTGCCCATGTGACTGTGAGCAATGAAAATGGAAATAGAAAATCCACAAAACGATTTCAAATCGTTTCAGCTTCACTCCATTCGCTCCAATAAATGTCAAATGATTCTGTCATCATGTGACGACCATAAGTCAATTCTCTTGCCATTCCACTTCCTTCCACCGCATCCAATTATAATTACCGTCCATCTGCTTCGTTTTTCGTCGTCATCCGTCAAAACGGACAAGGCAGACGATTTCAAATCGAGAGACAGAGAGAGAGGGAGAGAGAGCAGGAGGTGACGTCGTGTTCAGACATTCGACACTTGAATTTTTATGGACGCACACACAAAGAACGTTTTGTCGACAGACAAAAATTGTGTGTGTGTGTGTTTGAGAGAGGGATTTTGATCAAGAGGAGTTGATGATAGAAAACCATTCAAATTGGCAACGTATTTATCAGTTCGAATTCCCAGTAGTTTGGCCATTGACGTATCAACCAGAAATTTGTGAGTCAATCACACACACACAAGTTTTGATTGTGTCGACTCGCTCCATTCTCCGTGGTGGAAAAAGAACGTGAAACTCTGTACAGAATTTCCCTCTCGCATTTCTCTTTGATATTTTACTCGCACCAACATATTTTCCCCTTTGTGTGTGTGTACGTGTGCATGCGTTTAAATGTATTTCACAAACATTTAGATTGTCGGTGTGGTGGGAAACTCAAAAACTCAAATACTTTTGATTGCCATCACTTTGTGTGTAAAAAAACAACAGTTTGTTTTTGATTTTGACAGGGATTTTGGCAGGGTGGACATGGAAAAGTTGGGAAAATCTCAAATGTCATCTACAGAATCCTCGTCCATCGGTATAAAATTAAATGTGTTCGTCACAAATTTCACATTTTCAATTTTCAAATGTGCAAGTTTAATTTAATAATTGTTTTTTTATTTTTCTTGTGTCTTCTGTGGCCTTTTGGACAGACTTGGAGATTTCAAATGGGGATGATGAAACGGAATCAGAATCCGAATCCGATTCGACCGAAGATGGAACTGAAAAGAATATGGAAGACGTCGTGTCATCGTCGACGGGATATGCGGGCAGAGTTGGGTTGACGACAAATGTGGATGATTCCAGTTCCGATTCAGATGACGGGCCACCAATGACTGCCCAAAATTACCTGACTAATTACAAAATCCAGACCCGAGGTCAGGCTCCCGTTCCCGTTCCAGACCTCCGCCTCCTCAGTCCAATCGTATCCAACAATGTGACCAACAGAGCGGAAGCAGAATGTAAAGATGAAAGTCAAAATCAATTGCAAGTCCATTTGGACGAGTCCAGCGTCTCTGAGAGAAGAAAAGCAGTTGAAGAAAACCCCGAAAAAGTCTCCACCATCAAATTAAGCTTTGAAGAGAACATGAAAGCAAAACTCGAGGCATTGGCAGCAGCCCGTCCAATCCCAGCCAGTTCCAATTCCACTTCCACTTCCGTCCAGACTCCACTTCCGGTTTCACTTCCAGCACCACCAAGAGCCCTTATAAAGTCCAAAATTAATGAATTGAGTGCACTCAATGATATTTCCTTTGTAAGCACATCCCATTCAGTTTCTTCCCAAAAGGTCACTTCCGGTTCCGGTTCCAGTTCTAAACAGACGACGACACCACAACTTCATGAACTCATGGACGGGGCCATCATTTACAGAGCTCAACAGCCATTCCATTCAAATGTGGAGAAAGAAGAAAATAATTGGAATTTCTTCTATTTGGGCTTGTCCAGAGCTCTCCAGTCGGCAACCATTCAAGATTTTATAGAAAAACCGGAAAACTTTCTCCATCCTCCATCCGTTTCCTCTCCACAGCTCAAAGAAATCTCCAGTCTCGTCCACTCTTTTCTTCTCAATCAGCTCATCTCGCCAACAGAAAAGAAATTCCAAGAACACATCGTTTTCACTGAAAATCAACCCGAATTTATGGTCGTCATGACTCAACTCAATTCCCTCGTCAACACAATCCCCGAAACAATTCCTGGACAATTGACATCCGTCCTACAGAAAAAAATCCAGGCATTTGCCTCCGACTACAAGCAACGAAACCGAATCATTTACCAGCTAGAAAAGGACAATTTTGAATGCCTCCGAAGTGTTGCTATCGCACGCTACGAAGACGAATTAAATTTCATATGGAAACAAGAAAATGATGGTTGCCTTGACGACGATCATCTGTCCGAACTTCATCATTCAATTTCCGAAGAAACTTGGAACTGCCTTGAAAATTCTTGCAACCATCCAAATCGACTTTACACAAACGAATTGACTCAAAAACAAAAAATCCCATTCGACTTGGTCATTGAGCGTCTCTACGTGACAATCCAGAATGAGAATAAAAACAAAAGAATTATTTTGCAAGATCAAATCGAAGAGATTCTAAGTGAAACGAGGAAGATTTATGAGACGGCCGTGGGCGGGATTTCTCTCGTCCAATCCAATCCGCCTGACTGGATCCGGATTTACAAGGATGCAGAAAAAAAGATACGGATCGAAGCAGAGAGACAATTTTTGGCGGAAGTGAAAAATATAAAAACTCCCGGGAGTATTCCAGGCGGGGTCTGGACGGAATGGATTCAGTCGCTGGACATACATTTGGACAGGAAAATCGGGGAGTTGACACGTCGTGTCCGGGAGGAATTGGACAAGGAAGCAAAACAACAACAACAACAGCAGCAACAATTGAAAAAACCAGCCGGGAAGAATGTTCACGGCGGCTCTCGAAACTTGCCAAATTCCTCATGGAGTTCTCTCCAAGTGACTTCCGTCCCAACTGGAGCTCAGCTAGACAATTTGCTCCCACTTCCGGTCAACACATTAACTTTCCATTTGGGACTTCACCGGACTTTAATGGGATGGACGCGAGGCAATGGGGAATTTTTCTGCCTGGCGGATGTAGACAACAAATTGAATTTCCGGGCTTCTTCTCTCGTCACCTTTGTCACTGGGAATGGCAGTGGCAGTGGCAGTGACAAGGGAACGACGGAAACGAGTTTCGCGGGTCTTTTAATTAACAATTCCTTGGACAAAATGTACGATGTAAAAGTTGGAGCATCAAACTTTTCCTTCCGCATTGAAGAGCTCCTCAGTTTTCTCCTCGTCAGTCTTAAATGGAAAGCGGAAATGGACTGCTCCACATCCTTTGCCAGCTGCCTCATTGTCGTCCCACAAATTTTAGATTCGGCTCAACGTCAAGCGGTTCATCTTGCAGCGAGACTTTCGGGGTTTTTACAAGTCGATTTGCTAAACGATACGAATGCGATTGCTTTCGCTCACTCCATGAAAAGTCAATTTAATTTAAAGTCAACTCAAATCGTGACGGTCAATGCGTTTGAGGGCTTCATTGACGCCGGTTTATTTTCCGTGACTTCGGAGGGTCTCCTCCAGTCCACCATCATTTCCGGTGACCATTACATTGACATCGAACCGGGCATTTTGAAACGTGGACTGAATATCGTCACACGCTGGATGTTGGGCAATTCATCTCCAGATTTAGGGAAGCGAGTCAAAAAGATTTTCGCGGATTTGTCGCCGGTAAATGGTCAACAGAATTTTTCCTGTGTGATTGTGGCGAGCCCGAAAGTACTTTTTCAACAGATTCAGAATTCCGGGGCAGTGGAGGGGAAGGAGCGGTTGACGAATGTCAAGAGTCACTACGCATTGGAAGGAGCCTCATTTTTAACATCAATTAGTCAGAAGCCACAGAAGGACAATGCGAATTATCGACGATGGCTGGAGAAGGCGGAAGTCAAATCCATTAGTGAATTTTGTGACGGGTTGTTTGTCACGTCGCCATCCGGTTCTCGGCAGACTTTGAATTCGAATTCGAATAAATCCAAAGGGGCATTGATGACGTTCAAGGAACTGGAGACACGATTTAAGGGTTACAAATTCATGGAAGACCGACGACAAGTTCATCAAGTTCAAATGAATGGATTGCAAGTGATTCATAATATCCAGGCACGATTAATGACCTTTAATGTGACCGTTGAGGACAAGGCGGGTATTGAGCAGCAGCTAGATTCATTTAAATCCTCTGTCTGTGCTACAGATTTGACCTTATCGCCGCCAAAAGAACTTCTCCACGATTTGGAGTCCGTGTACACACAAATTTATGAGAAATTGGTTTGAAAATAAATGGAAAAAGTTTCAATTTTAATTGCAGATTTGATTGGATTTGGTTTCATTTAAATTTAATTATTGTCATCATCATAATTCATAATTTAAGACATATTGAGCATTTTGTATTGTCCTCTTTGTGGATTTTTGAACTAATAAGATGAGCAGCTCGTTCTGCCCGATTTATCCCCGATTTTCGGAGCTGACGTGCCTCTGCATTCTCCCCAACAACTAAACGATCCAAATTCATTTGAAGTTTAGCACATTCTGCATTGATCCGACGGAAATCTTGTGTCACATGCTCCGACTCATAATTCTTGGCTTCCAACTCCAAAATCTGGATCCGCCTCAGAAACCCATGCAGATTCGACATGAGACTTCCTTTTAATTTTTAATATCAAAATTAAATTTAAATTCAATTTGGATTCACATTCGTTCAAATATCTTAATTTGGGATTTTCATTTAATTAATTTCACAATCACCTTTTTCACTATGATGGAGCTGCTCTAAAGGGAATGCCTTAAGGGCTCCTTCGGGATTCCTCCGGGAAGGTTGACTGGAAAGCCGACTGAAGGCATCCAGTTTTTCCTGGCGGGAGACGGAAGCGGAGTAAAAACCAAATAATCTTCAATCGTCATCGCTCAAATCGATTCTCTTTATAATTCACGCGACGAATCGAATGAGACACAATGAAATGTTGCTTCGTGTGTGTGATTGTTTGTATCAGAAAGAGAGAATGACAAAACGTCAGACTGTGCAAGTTTCGTGTATTAAACTGAGTTGAGAGTCAAGTTGAAGAGCGATAAAGCTCGCCTGTGTGTTTGTGTGTTTTTTGATAGTAGAAGCTCTCGAGTTAAATACGACGAATGAAAATATTTAATATTTTCATTTCCATTTCCAAAATATTTCCAGGTTTGTCTCGATGTCCGAAAATATTTCAGTGTGCAAAGTAAAAAGAGGAATTTTAATACGTACGAAATTAATTCGTATGTGTACACATAGATTTATGAAATACTCTCATTTGCAAATAAATGTAAAAAGTCTAAATTTGACTGGGTTGGAAGACTTGTGGTTTATTTAAATTTAATTGCGTTCATCATAATTTTTCCCGACGGCATGAGACTCGTTTCAAATGGCCCACTCAAATTTATCTGCATACATTGAAATCATTCGGGATTTTCACTCTCGCATAATAAACTGACGAATGAGTTAAATAGGAGTCAAGTTAGTTGCAGAACGATAAAATTCGACTGTCTGTCTGTTTGTTTTTGGTAGAAAGAGTTGTGTAAATGAATTTCTTGCCTATCGCGTCAAATCAAATAGGAATGAAACGAATAAAAATATTCGTCTGTACATCCCTCCAACAGCATACACACACACACACACACGATCAATGAATCAAATGAAAAGGAATGGAAGCAAAATCAATGTGTACACATCTCAATTTCTAATGGTAAAATGCCAAAGATTTATTTGTCATTTGATGGAACAAATGCAGCTTATTTTATATCTGGATGAAATGACATTTAACTGTCAATATTTTGACTACTCCTTTGCTTACATTTACATTTATTTAGACAGTGATTGTGAGTTGAGGGACTCGCATTCGGATATTTATTTTACAGGCTTCATATTGATATTAACAAAATCATCATCATAATTCCTTATCAAAGAGCGCCAGGAGAAAATGTGGACAAGACGAAAAAATCCCATTATGAAATTTTATTACCATATACGCTCGTAATAAATAATTAATTGTCCATTGCTATTTAAATCTCCAGTCTGAGTTTGTCGTCTCAAATTTCTCAAGACATTTCTCAGTCCATTTACATCCCCGTCTGTTATTCGCCACCACACACACACACATGTAGAGACAACGGCGACTTGCTTATCTGTCCATTCTCTCTGAAAATATCACGAAAAACATTATCATTGATTCAATGCTTTGCAAAATCATTGACTATGGACATTTGAAACCGTCGCTGTAAGTTTTATCGCTTCGATTAAATTTTTCCTGGTATTCACACACACACACACACACAATGTGAGAGCAAATGACAATTTGTGTGTGTGTGTGTGTGTATTCCAATGGCCGTTATGTAAATGGTAAATGCAAAACTTCTGCTTCTGTATATTTTATAGTTGACAAGTTGAGCATGATGATGATGATGATGATGATGATGATGTGGGGTTTGGATATTTTTATATATATTTTAATTTGGAACGTTGATGATGATGAGGAGACAGACAGAGAAAGGACGAGTTGAATGTTTTGAGGCAGTGTTGACACCCCATTAATACAGTTTTATTATTTATCATTTATCCAATTGTATCTACATTTATTAATTGAATCCATCCATTTATGAAGAACACTGCTGGTTGTGATTCATAATTTTGCGGCGGTGGTGTGTGTAATTATTATTAGGATTGATGGTTGAGGGTTCCATCTCGTGCAGTTGGCTCCTCGCCGTAAAAGCTACGTAAAACCTTCATTTTTGTAAAAGGGGAAAATTTACTAAGGTTCGTCGCCAATATAACGACAGTCGTTGGTTCGTGCTTCCCGTTTATAAAAACTTCTATTGGTAATAAATAACAATTTAACAATATATTCCGTTGACATGGAAAATCTCCATTTACAAATAATAACAATATAAGTTTTGTTGGTTTTTGCCATGGGAATTTTCTAGATGAACGTAAAGATTTGATAAAAAATTATTTGCTTGAAATATTTAAATTATAAATTCTTATCAAATTAATGATTTTTTCAAGAACTCATTGTTTTAGATCTGTATTTAAATTATATTTTATTATACGGCTTTTCAGTGTTAAAGAATGGAAAATCAAATGATGCCGGAAGGTAAAAAAAATGATTTACAAGATGAAAAACAAATATGTGAAACCGCCAAATATTTAATATTTTTCTAATCATAATCATCAAATTGTATGGGTGACAAATTTAGTGAACATGGAAAACGAATGTTTCATTTTTTTCTCATTTCTTTGAGCAGATGACGCCAGTTTTTATGCCGGCAATTTAAATTTCGTCTTGGAAACGGGGAGCGGCCAACGCTTCAACGCTGTTCATATTGAACAGAAACGTGAAGCAGGGAATATTTTGAGGACATGTAAGTTTTCGAGACAAGTAGTTTCATTATAGAATTTAATACAAATAAATACTGTTTTTAAACTTTTTAAAAGACTTATTTAAGAGTGAGAGTTTAAATACAGTCCGGTTTTGGGATTTCTTTTTTATGTACAATGTTTCACGTACAATTTTAATTGTATACGAAGAATCTAATAAATTTGATATTTTATTCTCAGGTTATTTTATCTACAGACTCACTTCAAGTCCAATAGAAGAATTTCTTTCCTTATTCAATTATTTAATGGCTGAAGCAGCTGCTTTAGCCTCAGATTGTGAGGTAACACACCATTTGGAGCTTGTACGAGAAGAGAATTTGGATAATTTCCTTGCTCAACAGTTTGCCATGGATGATGATGATGAAGAAAATTCATTTTACCCGTCATATTTGTCGGAGACTTCAATGGATTTAGAAGAAATTGCAAATAGTCAAAATGAAGATTTTGACGATATGGGTGAAAATCAATAACTTCAATTTGGAGTTTGTTGAGAAATCCCTATAAAAAAATTAATATGCAATGTTAACTGTTCCTAATAAGCTATTAACTTTAGTAATAATTTTTATTATTAGAAAATCAGATGGAAGCGTTTTTTGCGAAAAATGTGACGTTATCCCTGTCAGTCAGTGTGACAAGGTGACAAGTCAAGGAATGGAATGAGACTTGACCAACCCCAAGTAACGATCCGAATTTGTTTTAATTGACAAGATCATGGCCATGTGGACGTCGTTATCTTTTGTCTTTCCAACACATTTTCGTATAGTTAACTAAGGGCTCTTGGACAAGTACTCTTCCTTTCATGATCCACATTTCCACCGAAACTCGTTGCTCCATCCTGATTTTGATTTTCACATAAATTTTAATCCACATTTAATTGATGTCGTCGTCATAGAACTTTTGTTATAGATTATAGAAATATTTCTTAGTTACCACAAATCATACGATTAACTTTGGACGACTGACGACTGACGACTTTATAATTCTTCTTTTTTTATAACCTTAACACTGACTTTGTATGATGTAACTTG
This sequence comes from Gisinianus flammeolus, assembly GCA_034699125.1. Classification (NCBI taxonomy): domain Eukaryota; kingdom Metazoa; phylum Arthropoda; class Collembola; order Symphypleona; family Katiannidae; genus Gisinianus; species Gisinianus flammeolus. The sequence continues at coordinate 1,236 of JAIUND010000872.1, read as the reverse complement.
TTTTCTAATTTCACACGATAAATGCATTTAAATTTATTTAGACAAATGACAAACTTTCACGCCAAATTTCCACAAGAAAAAATTTAAATCCAGTCTGCAGTCAAGAGGAACGTAAAAACGTAAAAAGTGTGTGAAACTATCACACATAGATATTTCACAGATGAAAGACTCTCAACATGGAAAGTTTTTCTCCAGTTATTTTCCTCTCCATCATTTATTCTCTCTCTTTATTTTCCGTAATTGTTTTTCATATAATTTTATAACTCAAAATTTAGTCACCACTTTCAAAAACATGAAATTTTCCATTCAATTTTTTTTTTTGCTGGAGTGTCGAGAGCCGAGTCAAAATTTCTAGGAACCTAAAATTCTTGTACAGTAATACAATTCATGACAATTAAAATCACGACATTATTAACTCTTCCAACGATATGATTCTATGACCATGACTTTTACGTTTACGCATTTGGCCTTAACGTTACACATCCTACAACTTTGACGGTTAGAATTCAGAAGTTTAAAATTCAAAATAATTACCTGATCAAACTCACATTAGCACACAAATACTTTAAATGTATTCCCAGTAACATGTTGCCAAAATTGAGGCTTGAAATACAAATTAAATTTGCTCAAAAATAAACACAGCTCAACCTGCTTTAGGTAGTCAGAATCGTTCAAAATGATAAAAATCCGGCAAAACATGGTGTGGAAATAAAATGTTCTTTTGACATTGACACCAAATTAATTAATTTAAATGTGTATAGTTAGCCCTGGGGAGTTATTATGTAAATCCCATAACATAACGAGTACTCTGCCATTAAATTTAATTAAAAATAGCTTAGCATTGATACGCGAATGCATACCTTCTTGTTGTTATACAACAAAAAAAACGCAAAATTTTAAACTGATTTAAAATGAGTTTATGAGATCACGAGTTGCAGTTCACAAAAAATAGTAGTTATAATTTCCAAGAGATCATTGACTGAGCAACAGTTTAATCATTATGTATGTATAGTTAGTAAATATATTCAAAATATGTAATAATGAGACAAAGAGTAGAAAGTGTACTTTAAATCAGACTGTGATACTCAATTAATTTCTTAATAGATATTCTCAGCCCAATGAAAGATTGACAAAATACATCATTTTAAGAATTTAACGACATATTTATGTGTGTACAAATTCCAGCTAAAACCAAACTGTTGTTTTTTTCCTTACATAACTTGTAAGAATCCACAT
>JAIUND010000871.1:0-49365 GCA_034699125.1 Gisinianus flammeolus | reverse complement strand
ACTAAGGAACAATCCCACAAAGTTTCATGAAAATCGCACAGAAAGGCTTTTTCTTCCCTGAGTGTCCCATGTCCTTTAAAAAATTCAAAGAATTCAAATTTTTCACAAAATCTGTAATATGATCTGTGTTTTCTGTGCACTATTCTTCAATTTAATGTACCTATTTACCTACCTAAACACAGGAGAAGGATTCAGAGTTCAGTGCTAAACACACGTGTACCGGTCATTTTAAGTTTAACATGTATTTAAAGTATTTAAATATACGGAACTCGCCGGGAGGACGAAAGAAAGAAATTGTTATGAAAATGTGTACCTTTTTTTTCAAAAAAAGAAAAAAGATGAAGATAAATGTGTGTACATGAACATGGGAGGGAAATGACTGTTGACGTTGACGTGATGACCAGTGTTAATGATGCAGACTACAATAAGGAAGTGAACAATGATGGTTCTGGTGTTGATGAAGATGATGCTGATGTTGAAGAGTCAAAGCGAGTCGTTTCTTTCCGGTGATTTGACTACTGCTACTGCTGCCATAGCTATGATTGTGACTTCGACCGTGCTTACTACTACTACTACTCTTACCACTTTGACTCTGACTACTGGCAATGGGCAGTATTAAAGACGATGTGGATCGTTTTTCGTCAATCTTGTCTCTGTCTATTTCTTTTTCTTTTTCTTTATCCGCGTCCTCCTGTTCATGATCTTGAACTTGTTCTTCATCTCCTTCTCCTTCGTCGTCGTCGTCTCCCTTTTCTATTTCGTCGTTTTTATGTTTTTCCTTTTTAGTAGTATTACATACCATTGTGGGACCGTGTTGTCTCAATTGTTTCCGTTTGATGTTGTCCTGAATCTGAATGCTATTGTCCAACTCAAAGGATGATTGAAGATGCAACGGATGATTTGTACTGTGACTATTACTCTGATTTTGTCTACTATGACTTTGGCTATGGCTATGACTATGAGCTTGACCGTGGAGATCCGAAAAAATTGGGATGGGGAGATTCAAAGGGATAATTTGATGACGATGATGATGATGATAATGGGATCTTCCTCTAGGTCTTCTCTCCCTGTCACCACCACTACTACTCACATTTTGATATGAAAACCCTCCAGATCTCTTCAATTTTGAGCTCTCTCTTTCTCGTTCTCGTTCACGGTCCCGGTCTGACTCGGTTTCCGGTTTCAGAAGCTCATCGATCATGAAAGATTTGATTTTACGACGATGATAATGATGAATCCGGATCTTTGATGGAACAATTGATTTGGGTTGTGAGGAGTCCTCCACCACCGCAACCACATCTTCCGTCTTCTCATCCTCATCCCCCAATTGTTTACCAATCTCCACTTGTTTCTCTCCAGCTCCAGATGAGCATGGACTATTCACATTTGGATTTGTAATATCATTGTTCTCTACTTTATTTTCATCCTCATTCTCATCACCATGGGATGAGTTCTCAGGGGACGACGAGACTTGTAAACAGGAAGATGGGCGACTGCTATGTATTTTGTTACAGTCGCTATTGGGGTGAAGCGAGTCCGTTTTGAATCCTGAAATGGGTAACAATCGGGATTTGGCATTTTCAATGATATTTGACTGAGAATGAGGATGAGGATGAGGATGAGAAAGAACGTTATTGGGGAATGCAAAATTCAATAGAGATTCTTGAGAATTTAGATGATGAAGAGATTCCGTCAATGCAACATTATTTGTGCCTGTTGTTGTGGTGGTGGTTGTTTGGGATGGCAAAGAGATTTGGGGTTGATTTGGATTGGGAACGGTTGTATTCCAGAAAGGGAATGCCGCAAAATAGTTAAAATGCTGAGAGAATGAAAACTGGAGTGAAGAAGATGCTTGAGCTAGAGCAGTGGCCGATGATGAATTCGGATGACTTGTACCTGTATTAGAATTGGGATGATGACTTGGATTTATCGGATTTGGAGCCGTAAAAGCTGAGCCTATATATACAATTCACGAAAATATGTAGTACCTTCACTAAATGTCAGTTGGAACTACATATATCAGTATATGAATTATGAAAATGGTGTAAAATTACAAATTGAAATGGAGATGACTTAACAACATGTCGGATTTCTCTTGATTTGATTAAGAGCAAACTATGTACAATTGTACATACAATGAAGCATGCAGACAGATAGGCAGACATGGTAACTGGATCAAAACATAAACAAAGGGTAAAAAGACTGACCTGTGTGAACTTTATGATGATGATGATGATGGTGATGATTGTTATTATTATTGTTGGTTGCTCCATTGCCATTGCTGTGTGTACCTGAACAATGGCGATCCCCAGTGCTACTGATATTATTATTATTGTTGCTGTTGTTGTTGTTATTATTATGAAAATGATGGTTGTTATTATGATTGAGTAAAGATGATGTTGCTGATGTTAAATTTCCATTGCCAGCACCAACGTGTGTGTTTTGTTGTTGCTGATTATGATGATTTGGATTTGAGTGTTGATGATAGGAAGTGGCAGGATTTGTATTCGTGTTTCCTCCATGTCCAACAACACCAACGTGTTGATGTTGTCCAGTTCCTCCATGTCCATGAGATGAAGTGTGAGTATGAGCACCACTCACTTCTGAGGGTAGAAGCATCCCGGAATTGCGGAGTATCCGATTTATTGAACTGATACTGGGGATCCTTCAAATACACATAGCACAGATTCCAAATAGATTATTCCATATTACAAATATAAAGACCAAACTAAAACTCAAGTGGCATGAGGTTAAAAAACCATATTGTTAAAAAAAAAAAGTTTTCTCAAGCCACAAACAAAAAAGCAGAGCGTCAGCGTCACAGTTGACTGTTTTTTTGTTTTTATCTATATAGATAAAAAAAAGTAAGAAGTTATATGTGAAGTCTTCTTTTCTACAGATATTCTTGAAAGAGTTTCTCATTCTCATTTGTATGAGTCGAATGCCAACGGATAAATTAGATATAAATGTGCGAATTACACATTGTGTGTACGTTGGATTTTGTGTTTTGTCTGTGTGTAAAGAAACTAATAATTATAAATTTATCAGAGAGAGAGAGAGAGAGAGAGAGAGAGAGGATTCACCAAGAAATGTGAGCAAATGGGTGAAATGACATGAATGGGAATGTGAACGTGAGAACAATACCAAAGGTTCTCATTATTATTATTGTTGTGATAACTATAACCACTATATTTATCCTCTAAAACCATCATTCCTCATCGAAGTAGGTATCCGTAAAATAATATAATGTGAAGATGAAAAGCTTGATGAAGATATACTCTTTTCATACATGTAATATAATATCTGTACACCGTGCTGCACATGGAAAACCCAAAAGTCAATGTTGTTTTTCATTTATTTTTGTACTGTAGGAAAATCAAGAAGTTTCAAGTTTCAAGTTTGAATTCTTTACGGACGGCGGATATAGTCAGGCAGTGAAGATTGAAATAGTTTACAAAAATTAAAACAAAACAAAAAGTTACACTTGGTTTAGTAGAATGCAAACCAAAATAGAAATAAAAATAACATTTGCGCTAGGTAATTTACAAAGTACAAAGTATGACATAATGCAGAGAGCATTCGTGTTCCATCATTAAATATTATGTAGGTATTATGATGATGTGGACTAGGAAATCTAACAATCAAAAAAAGAATAGTAGACTCCTTTTCGAGTTGAGAGCGCGAGAGAGGTTTGAAATAATAAAGAATTAACAGTCCACCACGGTGTGTGTGTAGTCTGTATAGTTTGTCTTCATATTTCATATCGGTACGTACACTGTATTCTGTATGCATAGTGCATGTACTTTTTGATACTGTACACACTTGACTGACAATCATAACCGTAATCGGTGAGCACAAGTCTCTACACATACACATACAGATTACATACCTACCTACGTTCACGTTCGTTTTGTTAAATTGGTCCGTTTTCGCTCTTGTTTATATATAATATATATATTATTATATCTCTCTTTCTCGCCATCATCGTACTCATCACTGCATGTCCATAATCCACATTATCATTATCATTATGAACTCAACTCTTAACTTTTCCCTAACCAAGAACCAGCTTGCATTACATCAACACACACAGACGCACACACACACACACACCCTTGTGAGCATACATATATAATATATGATGTATTTATAATTTCAAGTCACTCCACACATGAAAAGATTGAAAAGATGAGCATCAAGAATCAAGATAGATGAAGATGAAGAATCGAAGTAAAAGAAACACGTACAGAAGAGAGTATTATTCAACCCTGCTGCTGATGCATTAGCCAGTTTGAAGCTGGGGAGGAAAAATACAAAGTACAAGAATACAGAGGAATGAGAACAAAAAACATCATGTCATTGATGTTTTGATATCATACGTACGTATATTTCCATATTAACGTATTTAAACATGTAATATAGACAGTCATATATCTGTGTATATATATATACTGGAAAGGGAAAAAACTCAAAAAATACACACACTGTTGAATGAGTTACACAAATGGGGAAAAGGTAAATGTAGGGGAAAAGTAGGGAAAATGGTGCAAAGGATGAACGCATCGATATGCAAACATTACAAACTCAAACCATATGCACGTCAACATTGGCGGAAAAAAGTCAAGTCAGTCAAGATTCTCTCAATTCTCTCATGGATTAAGACAAAGCGAGGCACACATTTTACATGAGAAAAAAATATGTGAATGTAACTGTAAATGTACGAGGCGGTCTTCTCGTCTGTATTACCTAATAATAATGCAATTTATAATTATCTGTGTATCTTTTCCTATTCTGTGTTGTGTACGTATATATATATATATATAACCTCAATTGCTTTGTTGAGCTTCCTTCCTTTCCTATTCACATTATTAAGTATAATTCACACATGATAACGTTATGGCATCATCATCATTTTGTCGTACGATTTATTAAACATTTTGCATGTACATGTGCGTGTACTCAACATTTAACTCCATAACATGATTTTTAAATGACAGTAGTTTTTCCGTCATGATTTCCTCAGGATTTTAATTGTAAATACGAGAGAGGAAGTTGATCCTTTTAGCAAATCTGTTTTTGAAGATTGAATGGGTAATTCTTTTAAAAAGATGAGGATGCGAATCCAATCATAAGAAGAAGAAGAAGAAGAAGAGTGAGGTAATTTACTAATAATTTGTATGTTTTATGATAGGCTTACGTTTGCATGTCACAAATCCGTAATTGTAAAAGTTGTTCACGTAGTTCCCAAGCAAACATGGCTGGATTCTCTTGCTTCAAACGTAGGATTCTCTTGACAACCATCGGGGTGGCCACTTGCTTCAAGAAGAAAAAGTATACACATATATATAAGAAATGAGATAAGGGTAAAGATATCTACAGAAACCATTGTTTTTATATATACTGTTAGATGTCCATCGTCGTTTATGACTGTACATAGACAATTTATCTGGATTACACAAGACACGTAATGACTTTACTGCAGCATTCATTGCATTGTTGGCTCATTACAGATTTGATTGAAATCTAACAGCAGTAACACACATGATAAACATTTTTATTACTCACTATATATTTACAAATATCCACACCACATGTAAATGTACTAATAGACGCATTTTTATTGTACTTTCAGACATTACTCTGATTTTGATGTAGATTTTCTTTTCTTATTTTCAGACTACCTACCTACGTATCTATACACTATGTATGTAAGTACATCATTTTTAAGTTGTATATTTTTTCATTCGTTTAAAGAGTTTAAACCTTGAGTAATGTAATATCTGATGCAATAGGGGAATGTGTACATGTACAAAAATTAACTAAATACAACTACCTTAGTTTTACTGCCACCAATCGAGCCAGGTTTAATGGAGCCCGTCTCATAAAATCGTGTCAATATCTTGGAGACGCAGCCATGGGAGACGAGGAGTTGTCGAGAAATGTCACAAGGTCGAACTCCCATCAAAGCCAACTCAACAATCCGACGACGAACGTAGTCTGGTAGTGGACGTCCATTGACAAACACCCCACCCAACTGATTCACCCCTGCAACACCTATATCGGTATATGCAAAATGCAAACAAAACTTACCTATTAGAAACACACATAGAAACCTTTCCTTATTCGTTTTTTTTTAACTTTTGATGATTAACTTTCACCAATTTTGTTACTTTTTTTCCTTACCCGTGTGGGGCATGACGAGATGTTGTAAAGGAAAATCACAATCAAACAATCAAATAATGGGAGAAACCGTGAAATTATCTTTACACACTATTTCAATTTTGCTCTCAACCTCAACGTTAAACTTTTCACACATTACATTACTCTTTCACCGTGTGTCGGAATTGAAGACAGGGAAATTTCACTGAGAACATGGGAAACTAAATTCCTTACAGAACTTTGAACATGGACCACCGAAACCATATCCGGAATACCGAAAACACTGAAAACCGAAAACCGCTACAGAAGAAAAACTTTTCTCCCTGAAAAAGTCAAGGATATAGAGTTTCCAGTTGAGGAGTGAGGGAGAGAAAGAGAGAGAGAGACAAGTGAAAGTGACAGATGAACTGAGGAGAGAGTTGTTAGTTAAAGTTTTTTTTATAGGAGGTCACAAGGAAAGTTGTTGAAAGGCATGGAGATGGAGGGGAGTAGAGTATACAGTGGCAGGCATTCCATGGCTATTGGCATGGTATTTCTATATGTATTTATATCGTATAATGATAAAGGAAGGAAGGAACTTCATCATCCCTCCCTATCAATTTCAAGGGAATCCTCCAATTGAAAAGCCTCATCGTTCTCGTCATCATCATCATCATCATCGTCATGAAAATATCCGACTATAACTGTATATGCAATATACAGTTTTGGACTATAGAGAGTAGAGAGAGAGGGAGAGAAAGAGAGAGTGTGTGTGGGTAATGGAAAGTTCGGGTTCGGGTAGTGTAGCTGTGAATTGTGGGCTGGAACACCCGATTCGACGACGGGAGACGAGTGAGGACAAGGCATGGAGAGAGGGAGAGAGAGAGGGAGAGAGAGAGGTTGGGCATGGTCTAACTCTAAGGCATGGTCATGGAATGTAATCCACAGTATGCGGGCTCTTCATGTTTCCTTTCGGTTTTCCATTTTCTACCGATATACGGAACGGGAATGAAATGCTCAGGCTGAAGTCGAAAAAGAAGAAGAAAAAACCTTTAGCTTCTTTCTATCTGTACGATATAGATACATATATGTATGTGTGTAGAAATGTACGTATGTTTAATACAAATACATACGGAGACCAAGGCGAGAACTTTGGAACGGTGGGTGGGACCGAGAGTTTTTGGGTAACTGACAACTGGCTTTGCTTTGATTCCCGTTGGTTCTCCCGTCAAATTTTCTCATTAACGAGGACTAAAAGTGGCAAATCCAGTGGAATTCTCTAGGGAGAAAACCAAAGACTCAACCAGTGTGCTTTCTCTCTCTCTCTCTTTCTCTCTCTTTCTCGATTCTCTCCACAGCCCATGCACACGCTCCCTACCCACATTTTAAATACCCGGACTATCGTTTCAGCTTTTTCAGGCTTTTGTGCTTCGGAAATGAGGACAGAATTCCTGTCTCTGGTCCTTGGCGATAAAAGCAAACACCCACACACATACGGAGTCATATTTTTATGGCCTATGTCATGGACATTGCCATCATATCACCAGTTATTATTCAGTCACAAACAACAAGCACGTCAACTTTATTTATTTTTTTACTTTATTTATATACCAAGGTGGGTTTTGTACAACTATCATATCATTGTAATTGACAATTTTTTCAATGTTCTCACATATACTGTAACTGAATTCTAGAATTTCTAGCCCTGTGGGCTAATATTTTACTATGTAGTTACATCAATCTCCAGTCCAAAATTATTCGAGAGAATTTAAAGCAGAAATTCCAAATCCCCCAAAAAACTCATTTAACATTTTGAATTTTGTAAATTTATGGTAATTTACCAGTCATTTCGTACAAATAAAGATTCTAGGACGTTCTGCCAACTGTACACTTCTGACGAGTGTACATTTCTGACGCGAATACTTCTGACGAGTTTTAAAACTTAGAGTACATATTAATTTAATTAAAAATAGCCACCAATTCATACACATGAATAATCAAGACAGACCGTCATTATTTTAAACAAATAAGCCAAATATATTTACACATCATAAAAAGTACTCTAAATCCCTTCTTATTCGTCATCTGAGGTTTCAGTTTCTGATTCTAATTCTTCTCGACCATGATAAGAAAAGTCAAAGAGGAGAATTATTCCTCCCAAATACGTTTTGGTATAGAAAGTTGGCAGACAAGTTTTCAGATTTTCCCCTAGATCAATGATTTTCTTGCTCTCAGTTTGGGTGATGCCCGAGTTGGCCCTCGTCATTAATCTCTCGGTATTTTTGCTCATTTTGGGATATCATCGTCAATTTCTTTAGCTCTGGATAATTACGAGAGAGATTTTCAACGAGCTCCGTGAAAGAGTCGCGAACATGTTCAGATGGGACAAATTCCGACAAATGCAAGCATAATACAGGATTTTACAAAAGTTTGAACAATCGGATCTTTGAAATATTTTTTCATAGCTTCCACCGTTTGTATTTTTCTCTAAAAATGATAATTAAAAATTACCTCTCTAAAAATGACAACTCGTCACAATGTCCTATCGTCAGAAAGAACTGTCGTCACAACGGCCTATCATCAGAAAGTCCTTGTCAGAACTGAATCGTCAGAGAGTCTGAGTCGGCAGAACGTCCGAATACCATTTGTACTTAAGTAGCCACAGTACAAAAATTTCGTAGCAAAATCCCTGCTAAACTCTTCATAATTCCATTTAAAAATCAACCGACGGAGTCTCTAGAAAATTCCCAAGACTGAAAAAGTTTGGTGTTTTACGTTTTATGTACACTTTCAAACGATTGATAAATGGATATTTTACATTAGGATGGAGAAGCTGTAAGAAAATAATTTATTTTGTATACGGAATCAAGAAAATTTGGGAGAATTTTATGTACAATAATTTTGGTGGAATTTTGAGTGGAGGTGCATAGAAACATGGAAAAATGCAGCATGCACACAAAATGGCACAAATAAATTCAGAATTGAGGAAATGACAAGGGGTAGCGAGCAGCGTTTAAAGTGTACAAAAGCAATGGGGTTAGTTTCGAGGAGTTTTCATGATTTAATGATGACTATACAGATGCGATAAGAAAATGAATGGAACAAACGGAAATAACTATTAAGTAAACCCGGGGATTAACGCACCACGGTTGAATTGAATTCAATTGGAGAGAGAGAGAAAGAGAGAGAACGTTCAAGACGAAAGCTGATACAGACTCGTTGATAATTGATATTTTAGTCAAGTCTTAAGTCCCTATTCATTTTGAATTGATTGTAAAACCCACTTGGTTTCAGTTCACAGATTCTATCATCATCTCTCGACGACTCTCGCCGCACAACAATTCATTTGAAAACCCACTCTTGACTTTGAATCATTTCATTTGATTGAATGGATGCATGTTGGTGATATCTGTAAATGGGATGATGAGTCGTAATGCTATTGGCACTTGCTATAGACCACAAAGGTGGAATCTGTATACACAAATTATATATATGTACATGACGTTTTTATCGACTTCAAGTTTCACGTTCTTTCATGGAATTCTCTCTCAACTCCTACAGATATACGATATATGTCTGTATATGGAGAAGGAAGAGTTTAAATGTAGGAAAAAGTGAACGTCGTTCAAATGATTGAATCAAAAATAGCAGGACTCTTTCCCTATATACTCTTTTCCGTTGATGGAAGAGTTAGAATTGTGAAGTCTAAAAGAGAGAGAAGGAGAGTGAGAGAGAGTGAGAGAGAGAGAGGAAGAATCCGAAAATCCTCCGAGGGACTTTCCAGGAGCAGTCAAGCAAAAAGGCAAAAAGTTAATTATAAAATGACGCTGGTTTTCTTTCCTCGCTCTCTTTTCGTTTTCTAAACCATTTCAACATCTGACTGGAAATTTCAAGATTGTACTCTATAATTCTCTAATATCAGTATAAGATTTTTCCTCAGCTATACTTACTCTCCACTTTCGAATACAAATACTCCATACCTATACATAATACAGATACGTAAGTAGTTTGTCTCATTTTCTCTTTGAGTAAATTGTTGAATCTAAGTGGACTTTCCCATTACTGATCAATTAATTGTCTTGCTTCCTTTCTACTGTATACACATATCGCAGGTTTTACAAAGATCCAAGAGATACTTTTTTTTGTTACTGTTTCTACTTTAATTTGATCGAGATTAGTAAATTCCATTTGGATATTCGCGTATCTCCAACAAAAAAAGGAGTTGCGAAACTGAAATTGAAATTGAGAGCTTTCCATACTTTCTGTATTTTCATCTCTAGAAACCTAACTTTATTTTTATATACCTATATACATTTTCCTTTACTCTAGATTAGATAGCGGTCACTGAAGCAATGAACATGAACCTGACCAAAATTTAATGTGTGTTTTAATGTGTACGCTTAATTTTTAGTCATCAATATAGTTTTAATTATGTACCTTGTAAATCGGAATCTAAATGGAATTTTATTGCGCTCCTCATTTGTTCATATTATGAACTTCATAAAAAAGAGGACGTTTTGTACGTCCATACTGTCAATACGATGACTATTTTTTGAAGGAACGAGCATCAATTAATTTTGATGTGACGAGTGTGTGTAAAATTGTAAACCAAATGTTTATCGACATACAGTTTAGAGATATTCATCAAAAAGAGGGGACTCGGACCTCCTTCTACATTTTAGTTCTTTCCCCCATATCATCGTTTGATAATTGATAATATAATGCACTACCACTCCAACCTAAACTGCACACATGTAATGTACATAATCCATGTAATTTTTCTCGTACTTGTCATTGTCAAACTTGAATTGAAATAAGGAATTGGAATTTGGAATGATATGATAATAAAATAATGATGATGATGAGGATGGAGGATAGCGTGAGACGAGACAATTTGTGAGTGCTCCAGTTCTAGTTATAGTTTGAGTGAGGGTATTTTCAGTCAGACATGCATTCGTATCCAAATGATGTTGATATGAAAAGCTTCACTGCTGAATGTTCAAGCAACTAAATGGTTACACTTTATTATTTACAAGATAAGATAACCATCTTGAACGTTGAATGAGGACTCTCGCTCTTCGACCACCAAAAAAAGTCGATGAATGTATGGTTATGGATGGTACAAACTTCACATTTTGAGAAGAAAATAGGGGAAACTCCATATACGAATAGCAGGTATATGCAATTGAATTCACTTGTGTCTACCTGTACAAACAGACTAACATATCCATACATACCTAAATACATATATGTATAGTCCATGATAATTCCTTCATTTCATTTCAAATTTCATTTATAAGTGAACTCACTACGGTAAGACTATACAGTTAAACAATGAGAGAGAGAGAGAGAGAAAAGGAGAAAGGAAATGGATGAAAAAAGCCGAAAATTTTTTGTCCGTGTGTGTTGTCATCCTTTTGTTTTCGTTCCATTTAGTTTCATAAATTTCCGAAAATGTCCGTATACCGTCAACACATAGAATTACAGGTACAAGTAAGTAGTCGAGTCATAAATGTCTAACATATGAATCTCCAACCGAATAGATACTCTAGTGTTCAACCTGTCAAATTTAATAGGATGGGGAAACTCCGGCATGAGACATCCAGTGACTGGATTCCAGTCAAATTTCCTCTTTATACATTTTTTATTCCTTATTTCCATTCATATATGTACATTTTGTCGCTGTGGATTACCAATAAAATTCGTCATTATTTATCATTATTGATCTTCTTCTTACTGGATTAGGATTACCAAAAATTTGTTTTTTGAATACCTGTACAAGTAAAAAGAGTGTTATGGTCAGGCTGATTGAGTAAGCAGTGGATGACATGTTGTTTTTAGGTATAAAATTTTAAACTGTTACTTTCTTTCACGTAAAATGGAAAAAAAATGGAGCCATAAAAATATTGAATTTGCATACATACGATTGCGCTGGGCAATAAAAATAAGAAATCAGCTAAGTATTAGAGAAACTTCACAGAAATTACTATACGACCAAGCAAATAAAGTACATATTTATTTCTAAATTGTACCATGTTACAGTTTCAATAAAATTTATAATGATATCGATAAATGTGAAACATGCACAATACTTTTTTACCTATGCTTTTTTGCCATTCTTATTACAATTCCATCATTTAGCTTGGCGCTTCACAATGTGGTTTCGCTTACCATTTGCCATGAAATAAAATCAATTATCTAATTTAATGGTTCATACGTTACGCATCTAACTTTGATTTCCCTAATACTTAAAAAATCCACACTTTCGAGTTTTTCTTTTTGTCAGTATTCGCTTTCAGTTTTTACAGTACCTATACATGCTGTAGCATGTATGTACAAACTTTTTTTTATTACCATCTCACAATCAGTTGTGTCCACTCTCGTATCGTCATTGCCTTTTTTTAGATTTAATTGTTTTTCAACGGAATATAGAAATTTCTCAATTCCTAATGACAATTACGGTCATGGATTTTTGACATCAAAACAAACTAATTATTAATACTGAAAGCGAAAAGAAGTGAGGAGTATATTGAAACTTTCCAAATAAAACTGTCACGAGAAAAATGAATCAGAATTACATTATTTGAGGATTGAGGATTGAAGCAAAATATTTAGTGTAAACTCATTTGAGGTAGAGTATTGACGAGCATTTAAAACATTTTGTATAGGATTCGGTGAGAGAGAAAGAGAGGAAAAGCATCCCCCATAAAGATATTATGTATTTCAATGCATGCTAGCACAGCTCCATGAAAGAAGCATCGTAATTCTCCAGGGAGGGTTTGTGCTGGAGAGATATGATAGGATGACCTAACAGGCTCTCGAGTAAATTTCATGAGAGGAGAAAGAGAAAAACTATTGACGTTTTGAAACGTCAAATATATATAGGTACGCATAGCCAGAAGACCGTACCAATAATAATGTAATGGAAACTGTAAACATATGGAGAGATTTGGTTAATCGGTCTCCCAATAATAATAGTACATATATACATAGGTATATACATACGGATATGAACAAGTTTGCTTTGGTTCGGTGTGGTGGTTTTTGATGACGGATCTCACACGTATACAGTACAATATATACACATAATCGGTAGAGTACAAAAGGCTTTTGGATTCCAAATCGAAATCAGAGTTATATAGAGAGGTAATGTCAGGATATGAAAATTGTAAAATGTGTGTAGGGTTAAATAGTTATTACACTCGACGAACAAAGAGAACAAGTAGGGAGATCTATATGCTGTCGGATACGGGTTGTGAGTTTTGAGTACTGATGATATGAGTCCTCTTGTGTGTGTGTGTGTGTTTGTGAATAAAGGGTAACTTGAAATCTGGAATTAAAAGTGAGCAAAAACTGTCTCTGGAGATTTGAATGTGTACATGCTGTCACTCGTCATACATTTGACACTTTAATGATTTTTGGATTTTCTATTTCCCACTTTAGTTTCTCCCCACATTTCTCATCCTTCGTCAAAATGTACCTATTTGATATTAAGATTATCAATATTTTTCACTTTCTACTTTATACAATAATACAATCTTGAAAGAGATTGTATTTCACTCACGGGATTTTTCAGTGGAAAGTATTTGAATGGAAAATTGGCGTTGGCGTATTAATGTGAAATGTAAGAGCATGTATCGTACTGTACGATTCGTACATACAGATATTTGAAAGAGTTTTGATTTTCAATAGTCAATGAACTAGTAACTTAGTAACTTTGAATCTCGGGTTATAGTCAAAGAATAATAATAATGTGGGGAATAATGAAGTGTAAATGTGATGTGAGTTGAACGAGTGGGTTAATTAAAGGGTGCAGATGGTACAAAATCAGTATCGTTCCGCTTGCAAAACTTTCATCACATTGTCAAAACTACCACACCACACAGACTTTGGTCATCTGTATATATTTGAAAGCAATACAATTATTATTATTTTGTCAACCATTCATTGCTGTATGAGTATATTGGTTTCCTGAATATATAAAACTGTGAACCGTGTCTGGTGTCCGTAAAATTTATTACTTTTTTCTCCTTTCCCATTTCACAGTTTTTGGTTTTACCACACACACGTATCCGTATCTGAGATTTCAAAGATGTGGAGAGAAAGGGTGGGATATCAATGCATTTTATGATATTATTATAGTTAGTATGTAGCTCTTATTTAGCCAAATAAAGTCTATTAAATCTCCATATGTGTAATAATATGCTGTACTTAATAGAAAGTTACACATTTAATTTTGTAAGTTGTTGATTCGCGAGTCGGATGGATTGAAGTCTACTTACTTCACTAGTACTCAAAGATATTTTTCTGTAATTTGTTTGTTTGACCCGTCTTTCGACAGGTCGTTCCAAAAAAAGCTATAGAATCATAGCTCGCTTCACCTGCACGGAAATCTTTAGTAAAAGGCGAAAGATTTATTCGACTTGCAGGCCAAGCTGATTGACATTTCCAACGTTTTGTTCGGCGTTTATGTTGGTGGACACTTTTTGGAGCAAATGGCTACAAGTTGTTTCTGCAAGTTTACATGAGTAACTAATTGCTCATCAACACTGATTTCGTTGACAATTTATTGTGAAATTAGTCACAATTGATTCTTTGAGTACAATTTTTCTGAATTTGTATTTAATAAATGAATCGAGGATTAAATGAGTTTCTGGGACATGGTGAGAAAATAGGGACCAAAACCAAAGTATTGTTATATGCAAATGGCTATATGCATAGTCTTATAAGTACATATTTATTCATAGTATGTACATTCGAGGACTATCAGTGTTCAGTGTGCTTAGATTACGGATGCATCAATTTTGAATGAAGACTTGTATATACACAGGGAAAGGCGAAAAGTTTAACGAGCAGTATTTTTATTTTATTTACACGATTTTCTGTCTTTTTTTCTCGTGTTTGTGAATAGCAGAGTAATGACAAAGATATTTTTATGCTTAAATTAATTATGCAAATATTAGTATTATGTATTCCATCAGGTTAAGCATGCGAAAAATACAAACATGATTTACATTTATGTACGACTTATAGCTTTATGCATTAAAAGTAATATTATTAACGGAATGCGATTTCCGATTACATGTAGACAATTAACATGACATAAAAATGACAGTACAAATCACATTGATTTTCTTCGTTTCCTCCTTATACAAATAGAATTCAGTTCAAATAAAATCACGAACTGCCAACACCAGCACTCTGGATTCAATACAAAGAAATTACTTACTTAAAAAACAAGTGACTTAAAACGTAGAACTTATATACATATGAACTTATTATTTGTTTAATAATTATTAGTACAATTTCATTAAATTATGTTTAGGTACATCATAGTTTTTAAAATAAATGACAAGTTTTATCTCATCAAATGTTTCCAGGAACTCCGAAAAGAGATAGCATGCACAAAAACTTAAAAACATCAAAAGATAATAAATTGTTTTCTTGCTTGAAACGAAAGACTGTCGAATTGACAACAATATTTCTAAAAGTACATATATATAAAATGTATGCATTCGAACTACGTATAACGTTAACTTTTGACAAAATAAAATAACCACAAAATATTTTACCTGTACTGAAACTGTGATGTAACATATAATATATATATATTATTTTTAAATACCTACGTAATTCTATAAATCTTGATTGAGAAAGTATATAAGGAAAAACCCCATTTACACAATAAAACCTAACAGTTTGCCTTACAGTTTGTGTTTCAATACTAAAAACAAGGAGAAAAAAAAATATCTGGCACGCAATTTTTATGTCAATTGTATACTCTGTAAATATACATAAATAAATAGTAAACGGCCGCAGCAAGAAATTGCTTTACATTATTTATGGTACTTAATAGTATACGATTTGGTTGGAAATTTTCTAAACGCAATATCAGTCTTTGTGACTTTGATTTTATTTTCATATGTAATATCTATATTTGGATGTCTTGTTTCCTTGATATTTTTTTTTTCAGGATGGGTCCGTGAAGCACATTGAAATTTGAAGGAATGCCGCAATTAAGTTTGGCATGATAAAAACTTGTCACTTCATGTAAATGTGGGAGAGTTCATAATGAATATTCGGTCCTCTTCTTTCTTGACCCACTTTAAGAGCTTATTTACGGCATTTATAGCCGCTGATTTCTTGACTAGAGGCTCAAAAGCAACATAAAGTTCAAAAGTTGATGTCATCTGTATTCAAAGAACCACCAACATATAAATAAAACTCCAGTTAGTTTAATGGTCAACCCAATGCATAGTGTTATCACATAATCGTGACTAACCTAACATCAACAGCAACTATAATTAAATTGATGAATTGTAAAATTACCCAGCCAATCCAATTTTCCGTGTCATCAACACAGTAAATAAGTTTGAGAGGTCTTGAGTGACTATGCAGTCTGGAATGGATTTTGAAGTATGCTGTATAGATTCTTTGAAGTTCAGGTGAGACGTTACGACCTTGAATATTACATACGGGTTGAGTTTGACCCGCGACAATATTTGTATACGGGATATCTAAGGCTGGAGCTGTAAATTGAGCTATGGAACGGGATTTATAAATAAAATGACGGACTTCAGTCACATTCACGTAGGACATTGTTGGCCAGTTATTATTCATGGATGCATTTATTGCTTCAAGACAATTGTGTCTTCTTAATCTCTGCAATACAAAATATACACACATTTATACACGTGTAACGGTTTGAAGACAAGAAATGTCGGTTGCTGTTTACCTTTCATTAAAATTTACATTTTGTATTTTTATATTCTCTTACTTCAACTATTTTCTGTTTAGCTTCAGACAAGGCGAAAAATGAGTCCCGATCCACGGTTAAGAGAACGAGACATGCTTGACAATCATCGGCTAAGTAGGATACGTGCCCATGGACAAAACCACTTTAAAAAAACAAAAAGATATATGTAAAACAAATTTTTAAAAATTACGCCCCCCCTCCCCCCCTAAATATTTGTTTGATTTTTTTACCAATTGTGCCATAGGAAAGGAATATTTAGCATACCTAGAATCAAAACGAGGTAAGCATAGTGGAGTCCAGCTCTCTGCAGTTTTAAAAGATTCTGAAGAGTCGATAAGATTAAGAATGATATGAAGATCCATGGGATGCATAAAACATTTTTTCATTCGAACCAAGCTCACAAGTTGATTATTTGCTATAAGTATGGCAAAAACTACATTCTGAAAAAATACAACAAAACAAACATATGAATACTTGAATATGACACGGCACAACATAATTTGAAATGTATTTTGTATTGAAAAAGTGTATTTATAACCCATTCACTCACTTTACTCTTTGTAAGATTTTGTATAATAGTTTGACTAATGGTTTCTCTCACGGTACTTGCCAAAGGAAGACACTTAACAGCACCCAAAACAAAACTAGGATCATTCTCTAGTAAATTCCCTAAGTTGTCTAAAAGTCTCTCAGAACCGGAGAGAAGTCGCCGGAGGTCATAATTTCTTCTTTTTTCAAATATAGCGAATAGCTGCTTTGAGGTCAAAATACTTACGATTTGATTGTAAAAATATCTGTAATCATAGCACACAAAGGGAACACATTTTAAAAAAAAATGTAAAGAAAATCCGTACTTTGATGTAATACATTTTTTTTTATCTTACTACATATATATACTACATACTGCTGAAAGGAAAATAACTTACGTTAATTGAGTTTGTGTTTGAGTTACACATTCTCCGAGACGAGACACGCAAACTAAAATGAGAGGACTTTTAACTAGAAATACAATTGTTGTCTGACCCACATTGATACTTCGAATCATATCATCATTATCTTGTACAACAGACGTCAAAGCTTGGAAAAGCCCAAAAATTGTTACTAGGTTGTCTTCATTTCCATACCTTAATTTAAAAGATCAACACATTTTTATATTTATTTACATTGTACTACACACTAAATAATTTATTGCAACTACATTCAAGATTCAAAATAGTTTGATGTAAATTAAAAAATAACCTAGAATAAATTGGTTTGCCAGCTTCGCTTAAAACAAAAACATGACGTTTCTGCATTTTCCATTCGTAACTTGAAATAAAGTCATCATCCCCGTCCGTTTGTAAAATTGACTGTCTACGAAAGTTTGATGTCACAGCTTCTTTAAAATCTTCTGAAACAGATTTGGTAACTGAAAGGTCATCCAAAACTTTGGCTAGATCCTTAAAAAATTTTTTAAAATAGAATACATTTATTTATATGGCTTCAAGAGAGGCTCTTTCTCTGAGAGAGAGCGAGAGGATTGTGTATGTATGTAAGTAAACTTACCAATTCATTACGAATTTGTACAGGAGTTTCATCCACACTATCCGCTAATCGTTCATTTATTACATTACGTGTTGATGATCCCGGAATATCCTTTTGTACATTTGTAACATGGATATCCTTACTACTACTGCTACTACTATTCTCATCTATACTCAGAGACTCTGGAATACTAGATGTAGTTGACCCAACGTCCAAATCAAGGCAAGATGATTTTAGTAAAAACTTTGTAACTTGAGCTCCGTCAGGCACTTCAGAATCATCATTATCCGTCACGACAAATAATTTTTCACCTTCTCCCGATAAACCCATGGAATTTGGCTCCACAGGGATTTCCATCTCGTCTCCTTTTTCTTTTGGAATAACAATCACATTATTTCTATTATCACTACTGCTACTACTACTATGTTCACCTGTACACTTCAGTCCATTCATTCCAGGACTTTTTTCTACTGACGAAGTCAACGACATGATTCTGTGTGTGTGACAACTGTGACACGACGACGAAAGCTGAAAATCCGAAAATTTTAACAACAAAAAAAAGTTGAAATACTCCCGCGCGGACCGTCCTGTTATGCAGGAAAGACCTTAGATGAGGCTTCGAGTCCTAATTTTCGTTTTCGCATTGAATTTCTCTCTGTCAAATCCTTTGATTTATAAATTCTAAACTATGAACTATATGACCTTTTGTTTTCTCGGTTACAATGAATTCCTTGAACTTTTAATATCAAAGAATATTAAAATCTCTCATTGTCTGTACGAGTAAAGTATTAAATACCAGTTTCTTTTCGATGGATTGATCGTCAATCATTGACGACAAACTATGTACGTTCTTTATGATAGAACTTTTGCATTTTTTTAGTCCTTTGTCCCCTAAATCTCAAGTCAAATAAATATTTCGAATTTAGAAGCATTCAGAAAATAATTATACGACTGTAAATTATATTATGAATTCTGTAAGCATAGAACTTTCTGGTTTCTTTTTATCTCCGTCAACAATTTAAAATGTGATTTTTAAGAGGAATATCACAAAAACGGTGAATATACGAATGCTTGTCATAATATACATCTATTAAATCGGAAACACAATGGAAAGTGGACACGAGCCTGTGAGAAAAAGTTCCTCTTAAATTATTATTTTCATTGTCAAATGACTCAAATGATTTGAGTGAAGCCAATTATCTGTATATATACCCACCTCTCTTGTGAGCAGTGGACATAATATGTAAGTAAGTATGTATACCTACATACAAGATTAATGTGTACACGGGGAGAAAAACCTGCTGATAATTATAAGTTTTACGAGACAATATACAATATATATACTGTGTATATATAATATCATCTTGACAGTCTTTTAGGGAAACAATGTTCACTGTAGAAAGAAAAGAAATTAACGGAGACGAGACGACAGAGATCTTGGGAGACACTCAACAAATTCTTCCCTTTCTGAGAATTTTTTGGCTTTTTTTTATCATTGTATAGACGAAAGACAACAACCATGTGTATATCTACTTATACTTACAAAACAAGCAAACAAATATGTCCCACTTATTAAAATTCTACAATATTTCGATACGGTTGGGAATGGACATGTGAAATTCTATCAAATTCAATGTGTGTGATTGGACAGGGACCCCAACCAGTTGATGATGGGCATTAAGAGTTTTTTTGGTGTGACAGAAAAAATGTTCAAGCTCAAGACGACTTGAGCCTCAAGTGATGTCGCTGTTTGGACGTTTCTTTTTCATAACGATGACAATTATGACCTACAGAATTTTCTTCTGCATACAAGTACACATTTTTCACATACTTTCTTCTATACTATAACAATGTATATAATATATATCTACGGATACGGATATATAAGATAACTTTTCCTCTCATCATATCTGTCTTGATTCTGGACATTGTCAAGTTGACAACTATCACAAAACACAAAACTCCGTAAAATTTTTATGAAACCCGCTTTCCTCATTTACTTTGCCCTTTTTCAAATTTTCTGTATACTGTATAGCTAATGAGGAGAAATGTAAAATGATGTGAAATACATATTAATTGCATGTACACCATAAAATAATCTAAAAGGAGGAAATTCGAGCCAAGTTATCAATTAGAAGGGAAATGACGTAGGTGTTTATGTTTCGGTACTTGTACCTATATAACAAGTATATAGGTATTTCCATAATTGAATTGAGTTGAATTTATTGAGTTTGACAGACAACATGGTCCAAAGAATATCCTAGAGCATCAAAAATGCTAATGCAATTATGCAGTATAAAATATAACAACGCAAATATTTTCTAGTGCACAATTACAGCGGAGGCTGGATAATTCCTCTCCATATTTGAGATAAAGCAGATGCATAATGAATACAGGTTTGTGATACAAAAATTATCAAATTATTGGTTGTGTGTTGATTTCTGCATATGAGGGAAGACACTGAGACTTTGCGGATAGACGAGAAGTCCTTCATATTATTTGCCATGAACATTCCGCTGGCACTGCAATCTCGTTTAAAACAAACCACATACGATTCGAAAAGCATTGTTGTCGGCTGTTTTGATTTTTGTATTCAACGTTTTACATATTGAGATTCCAAAGACTGCAGCAAAAGATACTTGACAAATATGTGACAAACAGATATTTCTTGACAGTCAAAGAACAGCAGCTGAACTTGTAGGACATTTGCAACGTTTTTCAAAAAAAAAAAAAATTTGAATTCTTTTTTTAAAAACGTTGCCAATGTCCTAAAACGCATTTTGCACATAAAATCGAAAAACGCGGGTCGACCCAACCTTAGTGGCTGATGATAGAAGCAAGCCAACAGATACATTCTAAAAGATTCTTTATCTACACACACCCAAGGTTATACCTATATATTGGAGTGAAAAACTAGTATAGTGTTATGTACTGATAAACAATATTAATAATATACTTTCTCTGTATAGAGTGAGAGCAGGGTGAAAGACTACTTGAGAGAAAAGCTCGTAAAAGTCTAATGGGAAATGATAAATGCTCGGATTAATTTCAGATTAGCATATGATGCAAAAGTGACACGCGACCGTAGGGATCGAGAGTTTGATTTGTTTGGCCATGCATGCGAACGCTACAAACTAAACTCTCTCTCCCCGTTCTATTTTTCTTTCCTTCACAGCTTTACATAATTTCATTTTCATTTTCATAAAATTACAAATATTATTACTTAGTTATTTATATTATTATAAGTTGTAAGCCTCCCATGTTATAATATTACACAACCACCTCTCACCAACGTTTACTGAATCATGGGAAACTGAAGGGGAGAGAGAGGACAGTTTCAAAATTAAAATTCCTATATTTAATCCTTTCAGGTCATCATCAGTTCTGCTTGCAGACTCGACGCTCCTGATTCTGGTTTAATTGGGATCTCCATGATATTTAGAGTGCATACAGAAACAAATTGCCTTGGTAGCCAAACCTTGCAAAATCCTTTAAAAAAATTCCTTTAATCTTATTAAAATTTTCAGTTTCGTAAATGTCAAGGCCCTACATCCCCCTCCAATTCGCCCCTCTCCACTATATGTAGGGGCAGCCGATGAAAAAAAGGGATAAAGGGCCTTGGTAAATGTCTGCAATATTTTGAAATCTATATTATAATAAAAAATTCTATCTATAAGAAAAATACAAAAAGATACTCATGAAATGGTCAAGTTGTCTTCAATTCCTGGTTAAAAATCCACTAGAAATGCACAAAAATGTGGAATGATGCAAAATTCATGTTGGCTTTCAAATTTAGTTAAAAATTGAATTAAACGTGTGACAAGTGCTCCAAAAGAAATAAAATAATATGGAATCCTTTCTCAATGTGATAACACAGAATAATAAAAAGATGGAGTCTCTGGAGAAAACATTCCCCTCCAGACTTCCAATGATGAACATACGGAAATTCCTCATGGAACCTGAAGAACGAATATGGACTGGACCGTTCACTTTCATTCATGCGGCGGACACACAATTCGGTCTCATTGAGAAATATATACATAAAAAAGAGAATCCAAGATGGGATACGGAAATAGCACTGGCCAGAGCTGCCATCAAATGTATCAATAAAATGAATCCTAAACCCAAATTCTTAGTTATTGGTGGGGATATGTTGGATGCACATCCGGATGGTGAAAAAGAAATCCAACTGCGGGAAGAGCAATACGATGATTTTGTACACGTTTTTAAAGACTTGGATTCTCAAATCCCTCTCATTTGTGTTTGTGGTGTGTAATTTATTCATTCATCTCCTCCTACCTCCGACTAAATGTACGTAAATATCACAGGGAAATTCTGTATGTTAATGCTATATATGTTTTTTGTACAGGTAATCACGACATTTGTGATGACCCAACAGAGGACAGCTATCAAATCTACAGGAAACAATTCGGACCAGACTATTTTGCCTTTTGGGTGGGCGGTGTTAAATTTTGTGTTATAAATACTCAGTACTTTAAGAGACCTGCAAATCTACCAAAAAAGTTTGACAAGCAGGAAAAATTCATCAAAAAAATGGCGGATCCGAGTGCAAAGCATTTAGGTGTGAATAATGATCAATTTGTACGATAATTATTACATCTCATTATCAAGTACAAAAAAATCTGACATAATGTTTGTCTGTATACGTTTTGCGCAGTTGTTTTCCAGCATATTCCATTTTTTGTAAATCATCCAGACGAGGAAGACGTTGCGTTTTTGAACATTGATAAAGAAATCCGGTATAAATTCATGGAGAAATTGAATGATGCGGGTGTCAAGTACGTTTTCTGTGGTCACTATCATCGGAACGGTGGAGGACATTATAAAAATCTTGAACAGATCATAACATCCGCTCTTGGTGGTCCATTTGGTCCAGATCCTAGTGGATTTCGGGTTTGTCATGTGACTGAACATGGAATCACTCATAACTATATCCCAGTCATTGTAGCTGACGACAATTCAACTCCATCCTCATCATCATCTTCCCACCCAAGTAAAAACATCCCCAAGCATCATCACAAACCAGTTGAAAAGGAATCAAAAAAAGACACAGACACAGACGCAAACAAGGAAATTATATTAGACGAGGAAAATGTGGACATGGGAATCAAAACTCCAACGACGATTTCGTCGTCAATAAGTCCGACTCCTCCCATCCAAATTGAGACTAATCCTCCAGAAAATAATGAAAATTGTGGTTTAAATTCCAAAATCCCACTTGCCCTTTCATCTACCGCATCTCTAACTCATCATCGATTTTCATTTCGCAAGATATTTGGGGCAGTTGATAGAAATGCACTAACGAAACCATCATGATTTTAACCCGAAATTCAAAATAATAAATAATTCAATTAAATCATCCCAACAGATTTGAAATTTAATATTGGAAATAACAAGAAGTCAATTTGATACTTGATTTAAAAAAAAAGAGTTTAGATTCTAAACTTTAGAATGAGAAGACAAAAGCAATATGTTTTCAAAGCAATTGGTTTCCCATCAGCTCGCAATGCTCGCATCTCATGTTAAATAATATTTTACAATTACTTGAAATGATACGATACATACGTATATGTTTTTCACTATTCAAGTATGTATGGCGGAAGAGAGAGTGAAAGGTTGAAATTAGTAGTGCGAATTAAACAACTGAAACTGAACTGCCCACTTGTGATTCATGATGTGACAAGTTCAAGTTTACTCGTGAATCAACCCTCTTCTCTATACCATGTATATGTATACGGTGACTGTACGTATGTACCATATGAACGCATTACGAAGAGGAACGAAGGGTAAAAATGAACCCGTAAGTTGTTTCCCTGTATATAGCGAGAGTTGGATATGGATTGTGAATACGTCAACCGAAAGATTCACTAATTATCTATCGAAGTCTGTGCCCCTTTCTTTGGTTGTCAATTAATTCTAATTGATATTTAACTTTTAGCAGAGGTCTTCAAAAGGTATAAGGCAGGCAAAAGTGACCCCGCATCACAAGTACATGTACATATGAACTCATCATTTGCCTATCTAATGAAAAAGCACAAACGACAAACCAAAACTAAACTCCAAAAATGAGTACTTTACTTTACTTTCACTACTGAAAATTGGTTCTATTTACTATGTTGAAATATTAAATTCACAAAATGTGCTCGGACACAAACAAAAGTGGGTATACAACTGTTACACTGGACAAACAGTTAGCAAAACATTCATTTTGCACCCAACAAAGCTTTTTACTGGTCCTCGGTGAAAATGGAATAGAACACGCAGCGTATCATACATATAAATAGATAGATACTACTCACACACTTTGGCTGATGACAAGTCATCCGGATTCGCATTATCCCATATTGTTCGACTATCATCAAAATGTAAGGCTGGTCCTTGTTTTCATTTTCTTTTACATACAAAGGGACATTTTCATCCGTATACATATTATTCTCATCCCTCAGCATCCACATAAGTATATACACTGCTACCTATTCAGTATACAGAATACTATATACGGTACACTCATACACCCGGAACTCACAGACCAAAAATCTAAAACCCAAAATGGTCACAGTGGCTTACTCACATTATAAAAATTTCCCCTTCTCACATGTGAACGTTTAAAAAAGTATGAATAACTAGTTGAATATTTCCATTGGACTCTTTATACGAGTCCAATGTTTTAAGCTAAGCAGCTTGGCATAGTAAAATATGTCTGTGTAAAAAACAGGCATGTTAAGTGCCGTCAGCTTGGGTTTGTCGTTGGATGGGTGACCATCTCGCTTCAGATTCAGGGCTTAGTGAGACCTAGTATGGCTCTGTGTTAGTACGGTACTGGGCCCTCTGAAAAACGATGCACTCATTGAGTCTAGAAGAATTAGGAGGCCTATTAGAGCTATCTTCTCTAGTAGACGAGTCCGCACTGGAAGACCAGGATAATTTCTTGAAGTGACTTTGACTATAAACCCTACCTTTACCTTTACCTTTACCTTTACCTTTACCTTTACCTTTACCTTTAGTACACTTACACACACACACAGAACAAACTCTGCTTTGATTTCTATATTTTGCTTGAATTTTACAAGTACAGCGAGAAAACAAATTCAAAATAAGTATCGTTTCAATCATTAATATTCAATATTAATATTCTTGACTTTTCCCTGTACAACTATTTAAAAATCCTGATTAGAAATTGCATGCAAAAAGATGAAATTTGATTTGTTAATGA
This sequence comes from Gisinianus flammeolus, assembly GCA_034699125.1. NCBI lineage: Eukaryota > Metazoa > Arthropoda > Collembola > Symphypleona > Katiannidae > Gisinianus > Gisinianus flammeolus. The sequence goes on along the minus strand of JAIUND010000871.1, from coordinate 23,713 downwards.
ATTTCCTGCTAAATACGAAAGTCCAAAAGCCAGTATTAATTATTACATAATCCATACGACAAGTGGCAAAAGAAACACATAACACCATCGTATTGTGTATTGTGTATGGTGATGGTGACCATACGGACCATACATATGAATTAATGAATGGAGATGTGTTTAAACAAGTCCACTGTGAGACTCATCAACTGTGTAAATTTTTGACTTGTCTATATATATCGTCCACAGTTTTCTGTATGAAGTACATAATACAGTCTAAATAGGCAACAAGAGGGAACTCCAAAGTCACACAAACAAACAAACACACACACACAATCGATGTTCATTTCCAGTGGAAAAGGTTCAAGGGATTAGCACCCTCTTGCAAAATAAAGCAACACACAAATATCATACAAATACAAATATACACATAGCGACCGGCAAAAAAAGGACAAACGACAAAGGACTTGAATTGGAATTCCAATTCCAACTTCGGTTTCAACTGTGTATTCACTGTTCCCTGTGTGAATGTTCCATGTTCTCCCACATCCCTACTTTTTCCCTACCCGACACATCATATGTACATTATGTAATCAAGTACATGCTGTACACCACCATATATAGTGTATCAACTGCATTACAGATCAAGTTCTGTCAAGTCAAAACCTTGCATAAGTTTGTTATGTTTCAGTGTGTGCGTGTGTGTGTGTGTGTACACGGTAAAGGGAGAGAGAATCTGACTGTGGGTTGATGTCAAAACTGGATTCTGGATTCTGGATCAAGTATTGTGAATTGAACGTCGTTCCCATATCTATATCATTGGTTCAATCCCTCTCTCTCTTCCTCACTTTGACTTTAAAACCCGGACACACTTTCCTACCCACGTTTCTCCCGGTTTTCTCCAGTCTTTCATTCTTTGGTAGTGCAATAGCAGTATTATATGTACATACATACTACAAATCTGTATTTGGGTGTACATAATATCAGTATGTATATACAATAGAATACAATAAAAAATGATGTGTGATTTGTGTAGTCGTGTGTAGAGTATTATGAAAATGCATAGAGATAGTGAATGAGTTGGGAGATTTTGGGAATGAGAAATGTGAAAGTACAATACACAGATATAATATAAATATATACATAATAGGATATAATATTTTTTGTATTTATTTTCTATAATAAAATTCGGGGGATAATGGGGAGAGAGAGAGAGAGAGAGAGGAGAGAGTTGAGTTGAGAGAGTGTGTCATACTTGGGATATCCAAAATCCAACTTAAGTCACACACTTGTAAGATGAGCGACAGGCTGCCAAACGCCAAAACTTTTGAATACTCTTGTTAGCTGGTAAACTGGGCTCAAATGAAAATGGAAATGGACGGATGACGACGACGACGACTGCTCCCTTAAGCCGTCTACAGTTACTTTTTCCGCTCGTCAAACTTTCACTTTGATTCTTCCCATTCAAAAAGTCATCACATACACACAGAGTACATCACAAATTGTATCAAAAATATTATGTGGGAATCTCTATACATGAACTATACATAGAACTATAGAAGCAGAAAACTAACTAGTGGAAATAGAAGCTGAATCCAAAATCCTAGACTATAAACGGAGGTCTTCGGCTATAGGACTTGATTTCTTTTCAAGGGTCTCCACTACAAATGAGTTAAGGTTAGTTGGTCTTTTTTTGTGTAAAATGATACCAAAAATGTGCTCATGTCAAAAAAAAAACTAGCATCAATTAATTTCCCCTCTTTAAATTGTCGCCTATTGAGCAGAGAGAGTATTTGGATTTGAATTTATATCAAATTTCAATAAAAGACTCGTAATAAAAATGATACAGTGAGAACAACTTGTATATTCGTCCCATTAATAATTTTTTGGATTATACTATCCAGCACTGATTTTGGATTTCTAAACCAGTAAACGCCCCTATTTTAATACGATAAAAATAAAAAGGGTGCGTAGAATGTGTGTGTGTGTGTGTGTGAGAGAGAGAGAGATGTGAAAATCCTCAAAATCCCCTCATTCCCAAAATTTGCCATCATCATATAGTACAAAAGCAACTTTCATCCTAATGCATACATAAATACACATGGATGGAGGAGTCAAATGTCAATGGGCTTGTGCTTGTGGGAAAAGGACGGTGAGTTTTGTGGTTAATTTGCTAAAAGGATTTAAAATACATTTAACATTCGTGTCATTTAATCTCACAATTTTTTCCTTTCAGGGAGAGAATTGAAGGATTCTTCTCTGGGAATGAGAATACATATACATATTGCCGCCTTTCTCTTGACTATACACATACATACATAATATCCACAGATCGACCGACTTGTACTGTACGTTTTCCTCCTTTCTCGCCCCATGCAATTCCTCATGTTTCCTCTCTGTCTTACAACTTCAAATACTTAAAGCTCACAAGAGAGGAGAGGCGACAGATTAATGGCTCTGGTTGATAGGGATTAGGGTAATGATAATTTTCTAAACGTGCATTATATACCTACTCCATATAAAATAGATTACATTATATTGATTTTCCCAGAACGGCGGATGAAGAATCGAATTTAAAGTCGTTCAGGAATTATCCCAAAGATTCATTACATTTTCAAACTGTTTGGATTTTATATAAGTATAAGTATACATGGGCATATATACGTACATGTAAAGCAAAAGCTGTTGAAACCCATGTGAATTTTGCAATGTCCTCAATTGACGCAAAAAATTCAATTAAATCGGCCCAATTAAGAAATTAACCATACATTTCGCTCATTGCTTTATATTTTTTGGTGAAGCTACAAAGACAAACGGAAGGAAGAGGCCAAGATTGTTTGATTTAAAATAGAGCCCAACAAACAGGACTTAAATAAGAATCAAAAGACTTGAGAGACTCCACAGACCTAACTTCGTTTCATCCCTCTCTTCTTTCATTCTAAATCCACTGCGATTTGGTCGGATAAAAGAAGGGAAATCTTAATCTAAAGTAATCTGAATCCGCAAATGACTTTTATTAGTTTTTTTGGTAATGGAGATAGCGGACAGTGGAGAAGAGCGTCATGCAATGCAATACATACACAATTAAGAATCTACGAGAAAAAAAACAGAGATTTAATTTAACTTTGAATCGAGAAAAGAAAAAACAATGGAAAGAAAATATATATAAACAGGAGAGTATTAGAAGATAAAGAAAAGGAAAGGAAAACAAGTCCAGCAGATAATACGGAAAGGACCAACCAGAACTACATGAACATGTGTATGGGGAAATAGCAAAACATGGTACATAGTGTTTAGTATTCGTATATAGTAAAATTATATGGAGTATGTAACTGTATGTATCCGTAGAAGTAGGGAGAATCCAGTATGATTTCAGTTCCACTCTCGGGAATCCAAATGAAATTGTGATGGTTAAAGATAAAATAAGAGTCAGAGGAGTTTACTTAATTCGATAGTGAATGAGAAAGTGAAGAGATCTTGATTTGATCAAATTTAGGAAATAAACTTTTGTATTGCTAGATTAGGTGTGTGTGTGTGTGTGTGTGTGTGTGTGTGTGTGTGTGTCTGGATCTTCTCCCTCTCTCACTCTATTACATAGAACTCGCCTTTCCCTTTTCCCTCTTTTAGTTTTCCGTTTCTTTTCGTATCTGATCCAAAAGGCCGGGGTTTGAGGCGACGAGGGCGAGAACTCTGGACCAACTGATTCAAAAAAGAAAAACCACACTCAATTCCTTCAATTCCATTCCGCATCTATAGAAAATAAAAATACTCACTCTACTCTCTCTACCACGTGTACTCAAATACAAATACAATACAATACAATACATGAGAAATCTTCTCCACTTTTTCTTCAATTAAAGATCAGCCAATTCAAAAAACCTTTCCTCACCAACAAACTCTAAAAACTACTCCAAAAATACCAAACCCAAAACAAAAACATCTCGGTTAGTATTCGTATGTGCAAATAACAAACGTCCATTTTAACGGGTTCCTTTCATTTCCTTTCTAATTTTAGGCTTGGATTTTGTCTAACGATAATTTATATTTAAAAAAACCTTACTAATTTATATCCATAACTATCTGAGCATGCGTAAAAAATACGATAGATTTCGATGTGGTTAACTGGTTAACTAATATTAAAACTAACCTAACAAGGATACGGGTATATGAGTTCCCTCGAGATAATCACAAGATATCATATCACAGAATTATACGTTGAGTTCTCAAATCATGGCAGACTCGTCGAGTGAGTTCAAACTGCTGGAAATACTGAATCCAAGTAGAAATGACAAGACGATAGAGATAGACATTTAAGGATGTGACCATTTTGTAATACACACTGCTGATCTCTGATGTTTCTCTGTCTCTCTGGGTATATAAATGTTTTTCCATCCCGTTGAACTTTGGGTCGTTGTCGTTGGTCCTTTTGATTCACATTCTCCATTTGCTCTCTCTCTCTCTCTCTCTCTCTTGGGTCATAGGCAGAGTCAGTCATATTCATTTGGGGATATAGGAATCGGAGAAAAGAGTGAATGTGTGTGTGTGCATGGGAGTTTTTTCTCGTTTGCCTAATGTAGCTTTGATAGAAAATCACGGTCGATAGATATTTTGATGGATGGGTAGAAAAACTGTTGATCTCTGACGCTGATGATGATGAATCTCTCCTAATCACACTTGACAATCTGTTTCCTATCAACATGGTGCGTGTGTTAGACTATATGCTAATCTTACATATCCCCCACATCATCTCATCCCCAGTCTACATTCTACATATACACACATTCTCTCCAATGTATCTCCCATGCCAATAAATACCAAACCACCATCTCTCTCTCTCTCTCTCTCTCTCTCCCTCTCTCTCTATTTCTCACTCTCCAATAAAACATATAGAAAATCGAATGGGAATTGCAAGTTGACACTCCAGTTGACCCCTAAATTGGATGCGACGCTGTGATTGTGTAAGGTAAAATATATCGTATATATACATCACATGATGAAAATCTCTGGTCTCTGACTCTAACGTCTCGATGCAAAAAAAAAAAAAAAAAACATTTTAGAGTTGTGATTGTCAGTTGAATACACAGAGACACATGTAGAGTTTTGACTATTGAATATATTTGTGAATTACTAAAAGAGCAGACATACGCTAATATGGCTAATGAGTCAATACATTATGCAATATCCATGTGCTTGATTGAATTGTGATTTTGTGAGTGTGAGTGTGAGCATCGAGTAGAGTTGCAGAGGGATGAGGAACACTTTGCCTTTTGCCCCTTTTCATTTTGTTTGAATGAAAATGGAGTCACAGAGGCAGCAGGTTCATTCACTCATTCTTCATTTGAATCAATTGTATAAATATGTATTTTTTTATAATTCTTCATCGCTCAATCACACTAATTCAACGACGACGTCCACCTATACAATTTGTTTGGATTCCCATTCATAACTGTTTTTTTTTTCGTTTTCATCATCAAGGACAATGAGGAATGAGGAATGAGCGCCTCTTGTAGAATTTTTAATTCAATTTGTCAGCCATAATTCCTAATATGCAAAATCATAATAATCATAACAAACCTTTTTTTAATGAAGGGAAAACGATCAAATTTTGATTTGTTCATTCCAAATTTCTCATAGCTCCTTTCTGTGATGATCTGTCTTGTGACAGCAGAAGGAAAGTTGGAATGTGTTGAGAATACAAAACGCAGAAGGAAAAGGAAAAGGAAAAGAGATGAGTATCAAAAACGTAGTATAGGAATGAAGAAGGATGCGATGGAAGATTACCATGACGACGATGACGACGACACTATCTCACGTCACCTCCTCCATCGCCATCGCCAATCTGTGTCACAACATTTTCGCTTCTGTCCAGATGCATCATGGACCGCCGGTCCTTTTGCAACTACCATCGCATCCCATCCCATCACATCGCATCGGAACGGAAATCGGAAAGTTTGGATTTCTCCTCGACTTCCGAATAGAATATCGATATCAGTTCGAATTATGTATATCGCCATCATCCCATCCACTTTCCACTTTCCACATGCTCCAAACTCCAAATTCCGAACCTATGCACATCTTCATCTCTATTGATAAATACTGAAAGGAGAGTGAATCTCTCATAATACACAAGTTACTCCCAGGCATTCCATTTTCCTGCAATATCTAAGATTTGAACTTTTTATTCCACAGACCAAATTACGGATATCCCTGGTTTCTGGTTTCTATCGTAACTCGCTTGTTATTTATATTATACATGTGTAGTATGCTTCAACGTTACCGAGCATTATAGATTGTAAGATAATGGATGGCATTCATTGGAGGATTACTGATAAGCCAATTTTATTGAAAAAAGCTTGATTCTCATTTCCAATGTCGTCAATGCTGCTCATTCACACCCGAACTATTGACTTGGCACAAAAGTCAAAAGTATAGTAAGTATAGTTTGTATTGTATTGTTCCAGAGGGGACACGTGACCATGTCATTTATTTTCTGAAACGTCCCCGTGTTCTGTTCTGTCCTCCCGATTCCCAATGACGAGTAAGAAAACGCGCTGGAACAACTGGAGCTGAATAATCCTGAATGAATGGATGGGGGAGAGGGACTCGAACGTCATAAGTCATTTTCAAGCATGCACGGACTTTTATCTACAATTTACATATACTCACCTTCTACAGATATATGTATTCACATTATTTATTAGAGCAGACCATTGTCCGTCCTACAGTAAATCCTCCCTATAGAAATAACTACAAATACAAAACGGCAACGGAATAAATAAATCTTTCTGGCCACTGTATGACGACAGAAAAGGGGAAAAAAAATTACAAAAAAAAATGTTGTGCGGGTATGTGAACTTTTTATGATTAGTAATTACTAATTACTATTGCTATTGTTAATGACCATTTAAGGCAATTGGCTATTTTTAAATGTTGTGGTTATTGAGGAAGTGGAAAACTGTGTGAATGTGTGCGTGTAGATTTTTGAGTGGGAGAATGGAAAATTTGAGTAATCGACAGAATTGATTTGAGTATTTTGTACTATGAAAGTCATGAGTATCGCTGCGCATCATCATTTCACCATCCTTATCACATATCACATTGAAAAGATGAAAAGTGTGACAGGATTGATACGAAATATATACACACTGACACTTGCCGTTCGCCGTCACCACAAATGAAAGGACAACCAGGAAAATCCATGTTCCAGAAAGAGAGAGAGAGAGAGAGAGAGGGGACTATAATATAGTGAATGAAATATGGTGCAGTCATCCATGCGAGGGTTATTATCACATGATATTTCTTATTATTTAATGTACATTTTAATATATTATCAGTGCATTGAACCAGTGTTGTGTGACAAAAGTCCTCTCAAGCAAACCCAAGCTACAGAACTGATGAACATAATTTGTTTTCCGTCCCACAGTTTCACACTCTCATTTTGTTATTGTAAATATCCACGTCATTTACTGTTAGTCAACCCAACTATTTAGAATGAACAGAGTCGTTCGTCATGAGTTTGTACTTTTGTACACAGTTTGCGTGTTTTCATTCTCTCTATAGAATTATACTCAGTCCTAATTTACTCTGTAACTACTCTGGAGTGAAGTCAAAATCTATCCCAGCTCTACACTGTAGACTCTAGACGAATGCAGACGATAGACGAATAGCAGACGATAGAAAAAGGACCAAGAACCATTCACCATAATTAATGAAGTAGTCGTCGCAAAAGTCATTTCTATTTGATATAAGAAAGGAAAAACTTTCACTTGAAAAGCAGGAGCTGTAGAGTTTTCAAATGTACGATACATACTTACATATGCACATAAATTTGTATACGTATACGTGTACAAAAGTATTGGGACATTCCATTCATTCCGTCTAAAAACTTTCATGTATGTACGAATCCAACTCGGGACAATAAAAACTACACTTATTTACGAATACAAAAGTCTGTGTGTATAGGAACTTAAGTTTTCTCCATTCCTTTATTAATTTTTATGACTGATAAACAATAGACAAAAATCCCAAATAAAAACATCATCATCAGCACAATCTGATTAGAATCTCTTTCAACTTTCTTTTTTCAATTTCTGTATATTATGCCATGTCAAAAAACACAAACGAAAAACACGGTTATCTTTACAATAGAGAAATCATTTAATTATCGCCAGATTGTGTAAAATTAGAGGGAAACACTATAGAAAATCAGACAAGTAATCAACTGATTGGTCTTTTCTTGTCTTAAGTATTGCACGAGCTCCTTTAAGACCTTTTCGTCACTGATTTTAAATAAGGAAATATCCAGTCTGGTTGGGAAAACTGGAAATCTGATGAGATTTTGTATACACTGAGAAGCTGTTGAATTGTGAGATTTGGAAATTCATCTTTTGAATTTAGAATTTGGACGTGACTGCTCTGATTGTGCTGGATTGTGTGAATGAAAGGCACAAAAGCACAAGACAAAATATATCTGTATGTACATGTTTTGTGGATGAAATGTATGTGGAATATGAAGAATGTGGCTCGTGAAAATGAAGAATGGGAATGAGAAAATGAAGAAGGAGAAGAAGAGTTGAAAACTGGAATTGGAGCTGAAGAAAAGGACGAGAGACAGGGAATCACATGGTGATGTGTGATAGTGTGAGTTGATAAATAATTATTTTCAATTGGAATGGTAATGTGAAGTGAAGAGTTGTCTTGGCGATGATTTGCTTGTCAAGTCATGCGGGTACTTGAAGGCTTATCTTTCATTTGAATTAGACAGCAGCACGGAATCTTTTCGTGTGAGAACTTCAAACTTCAAACTGGGATCTTTATACCTACATATAAACAACACAAACAATCATTTGAATTTTTTCAAGAAAGAAATGAACTTGAAGATCCTCATCGCGCTCCATCCTCACATTCGAATTCGGAACAATTTTTTTTATGTATTTATAATCTACACAACAATATACATGTGCAAGTAATTGTACTCTCAGACTAATAGGCTATATCTCATTTTTCTACCAAAAAAACTTGGTCTATTTTTTCTATTTTCTACAGACAGTCGTCAGTACACTGTACAAATACTATACACAAAACAATTCCAGGATCTCTCTCTCTCTCAACTCGACATGATTATCATAGATCATATAGACAATTGTTTGTTGTTCCTTTGGCTTCTTTCTCCTCCCTTTGGCTGGTATATTTTCATATTGTATTTTTCGTATTGTTTCTTCATATTGTCGAATAAAGGAGTGAGGGAATCGTCTTTTTTTTTTTGATGAGCGTGTGACGGACGAAGAGTTCACCTTTTCACAGTTTTTCACCATTCCTTCGCTCATCTTATGGTTTGAGTTAACGGAAAATTGATAAAAGAATTTTTCCATCTCTTTTTCTTTTTCTTCCTCTCTTCTTTTTCTTTCCCTTGACACGGACTCCTGACACTTGCACCCAATTTCAAATTCCAAATACCAAATAATTGACAGATGAGATTAGAGAAAGAATTTAAGAGTTCGTCAACTGTGGATGGGTTTTTTTTCTTACTCGGAAAAAATGAAAGATACGAACGGAATTGAAGGGGAAACAGAGAGAGAGAGAGAGAAAAAGAAAGAAGAGCATCACAACCAGGACAGACAATCAGAAAAACAAAATGTAAAATGAGAACGAGAAGTCAAGTGAGAAGAAAAAGGAGACAAGTGTGTAAGTTTGTGTGTGGAAGATATTGTATTGATTGTTTATCATTGTATCATTATCGTTTGTGAACTCTAGAATGAAGAATTACAGTACTGTGCTGCTTTCTGTCTCTATCAAATCAATGTATTTAATGGCAAAGTGAATATGGAAAAAACAAACTTGAAAAGGACGATGGATAGGCCTTCTTTGTAGTTTAAGTCAATCAATTATTTTAATCAGCTTGCCAATATGTCAAACATCAAACGACTTTGCCTATTCATCCTCTTGTGTACACTCTTCTTTTTTTCATGGGATTTTGGGGCTTCCTTTTCCTTTATGTGATGTGTGATATGTGATGATTATTGATTGATCTTACTTGCACGCGTTTTTTTGTATGTATAAGGTGAGAAGTGAGAAACTGTGTAGTAAAATACAATGAAGGCAAATCACATGTCAATTTAAAATTTCAATTAAAAATATTTAAATTGTTCAAAATTTTTATGGTCGAATTTCCAAATCCATATAGAATTACACTGATTTTGACCCTATGTAACTTGGAATGTAATGAATTGAAGGAGAACGTTGTGGAAAACAGAATCGGAAATTTCATAATGTATATACCTTGTCAAAACTTAGAATTCAGCACACAAGAGGAATCCACAGAGGGGAAATCCACAAATGCATAAAATATTCTGGTAATGTCTGCGAAATATAGCCCAAAGACATTTTTTTTCTGTGAAATCTTGAATTCTGAATTCAAAATTCAAGCGATGAAAGCTCTCTCTCTCTCTCTTTCTTTCTCTCTCTCTCTCTCTACAGAACATTTCCCTTTTTCATTTGTTCCTCTTTCCCGTACAAAAGTATATGTAATTTGTGTATGTATACAGTATATCAATATCAAGAGATAGGGAAGATACGGATAGCGGATAGCACTGCGGATAAGATAGATTTTTTAGCACTCTTTTTCTTTTTCTTTTTCTTTTCCGTCTTCTTTCTCATCCTCTTTTTTCTGTGATGGGCTGGGAATTTCATTTCATTTTTATCCGGAATCCCCAACTGATGCGTACATGTCCGAGTCCATGCAGAAAGAACCTACAACATAGAGAATGGATGGATAAAAGAAGCTACTTATAATGAGTATGTATTTTATGTACGCGGACTGTAAAGAATTGGAATAGAATGAATCGAGTTTTTGGGGATGTTTGGCGGGCGTTTTTTGGTTATTGGTGAGTCGAGATAAAAAAAATGAGACTTGTCTAACAAAGATAAGGTTTGCCTTTATATCCGTTTATATATTTATATATGTAGGTACACTTTTCTACTTTTTCCTCCTCCTCCTCTGTCTCCAAATACTCTCTGCTCTTTAAATATCGAGTAAAAACAGAGTATAATATAATATTATCCGCATTCATAGAGTATGGCTTATTTTTTTTTATATCCACTGACTTGTGTCTTCTTCTATCCTGCTGCAGTCCACATTCACATCCACATTAACTTTCCCTTCCATTCCCTTCCACATCCGTCTATATATATTTATATATATATAAATATGTATATAGAATAGATACATAGACTCACTCGCACACATCGTAAAAACCTCTTTCCCCCTCTCCTTGTGCGGCACAAGTTTTTAGTTTTTATAGTCTTTTTTTCCACAAGGGAGCAGAAAATTGTAGAAAATCCTCTGCGTATATGTACATTGTACACTAGAGGAGAAAGAGAAAGGGAAAATGTTTGGTAGAAACAAAACTCATAGAGAGTTTTCCTTTAACTTGCAAATACCAAATCAGGCTCAACAAGGACAACATTTCATAAAGTTTTTTTACTCAACACATATACATATATATTCCCAGGAAAACACTTCTGACTGTGAAGGAATAAATGTTGAAAGATTCTTCAATTTCTTTGTTTTTTTAACTTCAAATTGGGATTTTGATCATTTCACCGTTTATTATCCAATTTGAAATGGAACGTAAATATTTTTGTCTATTTGTCTGTTTGTTTGTTTTGACGAATTGAAATGGGGACATTTTTTAAGATTTGTAAAACGCGTGGGTAATACATGCATATTTGTTATATGATTTAGGATTCGGAGATGCAGTAGATATGTATATGTAAAACGACGATGAAAATATGAGATTTAGATAAGAGGATCAAATGTGTAGGGAAAACCAAGATGAGAAGCACGCATTGGAATACGCAGCCATATTGATCGGTGGGAAGAGAGAGAGAAAGAGAGAGGGAAATAAAAGGTGAAGAGAGTGACGACGGAGCAACTTAAAATGGGGAATTTATTTTATCTTGCACCCCCTGTGATAAAATGAGATGAGATTTCCTCCAAGGATTCCCTATCTTTAACTCACTACTTCATATTTGAGTATTTGACTTTTCCCCAGCTACTCGAATACAATCTCCCGTTTACGTACGTATACAATTTGACTCGGAGCAGCCTTCCCAGCTCCCATCCTCCCGTCCTCCATTTAACTTATTCAAAATCCAAACTTGTAGCAGCTACTTGGAGTTTATAGTCTGCCTGCAAACTCTCCATTCATTCATTCATGTACCATGTACACTTGTACACACACGCTACATTTACTTTGTCTATATGCCTTCTATATTCTATAGACTAGATTTGCAATTAACTGATGCCTCCATAAGTCCATACAGACAATTTCCCTTTGATTTTCGAGTTTATGATACAAAATTTACAAAATCTGCTCAATTTGAAATATTTTGTGTGTAGTTAAAAAAACTAATTGAATTTAGAGCTAATTTCAATTTCATTCTGAAATGGAAACGTGTGCTCACCTTATTTAATATATACATATTAATATTAATAAATGTAAGGCGAACATGTTTTCATATTTCATTCCTATATATTTAGGATATTAATACAAAGTGACAGTTATGGAATTGAGGAAGAGTCAAAATGTATTGGAATTAAGGTACTTTAATGATTATTCGGATTCCTGATTGTAACGGGGGAAAAGAACTATAGAGACACTTTGTAGGAATAGGAATTATGAGATGGGAAATATATATAGGAGATGAGATGTAAAATGAAATGAAATGAAACGAAAAAGGGAAGTCCAAAGTCGAAGAGAGATGGAACATCCCGAGGCAAAAGACATACACATGGAGTTTCCATGTGTAGTTCTCATTGTGTACTTACTTGCGTAGGTACTGCGTATGCATAAAATTGGTAGGAATAATACTACGAATAGAGGGAAATTGAGATAGTATGAGGTCTCTTTAGTATAGATATGTACAACTTACAAGCGTGGGTAGGGAATCTAGGGAAGAGAACGTTTGCTTTCCAACTCTCTTTTCTGGTTTGCTGGTTGCTCAATGGGGAAAAGAGAGAGAGAGAGAGCGGTACCCCCTGCTAGAAAATATTTGGCAAAGCGGAAATCAAAACGGAGATTAAATTGCTCTAAAGGCGAGAGAGAGAGAGAGAGAGAAATCATATTTTACTTGTGGAAAAAAGGCAGCAAATTTCCGACTTTCAGCCAGCCACCCAAACAAAATGCCATGCTATGTTCAATTCTCTTTCTCCCTTTCATTCTTTCTTTCTCCAAAACGCCTTTTCACTTTTCATCGTTTCGTCTTCCCACAGTTCTCGCTTTTGCTTACGCCTCTCCCTCTATTTTTACTTTCGCTCTTGCATTCATTCTGAACACTCCTCGTCGTCTCTCTCTCTCTCTTTCTCTTTCTCTCTCTCTCTTCCAATCCTATTGAAATCTGGAAATTTTCATAGCGACGTCAATACGGAGAGGAGTAGTAGTAACTCTTATTATTTTCTATCCTTATTCTACTATTCATATTTGTACTTTGTACGTGGAAAATGATACATAGATTTCATATATATTTCATTTTAATATTTTTTGCATGGGGAGGCATTTGAGAGCGTTCCTTTTCTACCCTGTCAATATATAAATATATACTTAATTCAAAATTCTGATTTCAGATTCGGTGAATTTCTTTTGTGTGTCATTCCGCCCTCCACTTTTACAGACTCGCTTACAACTTTATATAGGAGATTCAATACATTTTTTCACACTCACATATCTAAATTCTAAACCCCATGATGTGTATGCATGTACATATATACATATGTTTAGTATAATATTTTGAAAAAAACCTTTTCCATTTCATTTCCACAGATTGTATTTTACATATGTTGCACTTCACCTGCGATTTCTTTATACATCAGTATACGTGTGTGGACAGAAAATGAATTTCGTGATAAAAGACTCGGAGGGAAGAAAATCTTGACGCGTGTCAGACACCATCCAAATTTCCAAAATATACTCAATGAAATGAATGACAAAAAAAAAGAAAGTCTTTTGAGGATCCAAAGAAATATGAAAATGAAAATTCAATTTCTTTCTTCATTTCAGTTGAGCTTTTCAATTCCACGATTTCGTATTTTTTTTATGTATAGGGAACAAGAAAGAGCTCTAGCGTCAGCTTCGTACGAAGAGAAAAATTAAGTGTATCGGTGCATTGCTATTTATAAGAAGTCGGTAGATGATTTGTTTTTGTTTTTATTATGTAAAAGTGGAAAAGGGAGAGAAGATTTGAAAAGGAAAAGACAAAAAAAAAACTATTCACCTACATATAGGTATATATGACTGTTTTGCCATTTTGTGCCGCCTTTGAGGCTATCTCTGGAAAAGGATTAAGACTCTCTCGAGTGGTCATTAGCAAAAGTCGTTGTCACCGTAAAAGAGGAAATCTAAAATCTGCTAATGGATTTCTCAATCTTCATCCATTCTCTTTCCTTCTCTTTCTCTCATCCTCAAATTCAATTTTAATCTAATACACTTTTGACATTTCTCTCTCCTTTCCACTTGTCCACTGAAAATGAAATCTTCATTTTAATCTTATTGCAGATGATTATAGGAGAGTATACGAAGGAGAGTGAGAGAGAGCGTTGAGAAAGAGTTGGAGAACCTACACATGATATCATCATTTTGTCGTTCATTTCATGCGAATTTAGATTCTACGGTGATTTCATCGAGAAGTTAAGTTGCTGCTTTTCCTGAAATGAAGACAAAATATATACATTTACATATATAAAAGGACATTTAAAAAATCGATACTGTACATTCTGAAAATTAATTTAGGATTTAATTTCTGTAAACGCACAGATATCGTATTTCCATTTTAATTATATATGTGTATTGTGGAGATTGAAGCGGGGACAAAAGTATAGGATCCATTCAATCTCGCGTGTATGTACATACTCACAGTTATTACAGGAAATGACATGTTTTATTCTTTTTAATATTCAATTTAACCCAATGCAAATTAAATGCATGACGTGGCGAATGGTCAAATGTGCAAAGGAAGTCGACAAATAGAAGTAGGTTTTCCAGATTTTATTATATTACGTGTTACGGTGTGAGTCTGCATTTGTATGTTATATTTTATTTTATTTTATCATTTAAAATGTGTGACCTTCAAAATATTTTCCGTGAGAAAACGCACTACAAAATCTTTAGTTTTCTCCAATTTTTAGCATTCATCAATTGGAGTTCATGCGGTCAATTTCAGTAAAAGTATCTAAAGCATATGACTTTTCTGGAAAAATCTGCACTGTTGAATACTTTAATTTAGATGAAAATGTGGTTTAAGCTTTGAAGTTAGAGTCAATGGACTCATTTTATTAAGAATCATCACAAAACATGCTTTGAACAGCCTTTTGGTTCGTATTAGCAAGTGACCTTTGTAACACATTGTAATTAATTAATTAACCAAATAAAGATATATGTATAACATTGAAAAGACTTGAGTGAATTAAGTACACTTTGATTCCGAAATGAATGCGGTTTACCTGTCGACTTGCAGTATTAATGTGTGAAAACCTAAACAAAATGAACACATTAAAAGAAAAACTAAGTAGAAAACATTGTAAGTAACCGGAAGTCCGGAGCATTAAGCATCGAAATTAAACATTATATACGGATGGATCAAGATAATATAGGAAAATACAAGAGTAGTTATAAAATAAACCGTACACACAAACGAAAGCAGAGAGAGGATGAATGAAATTGATATCCCTATTGATTACATCTAGAGAAATGTTTTAATAGAACTCACTCGCTCCTACACATATACATATTCAATTTCAATAAAATCTCAACAATTATACAATTATTATTATATCATATAGAAAACTTTAACTTTAATTACTCTGGACTGCAAAAAAAAAAAGTCTCTCATATTGCATTGTGAATCACGCAGGAACTCCTGTCGCCTACATTATGGAACTATACACAACATATGTTTACACATATATCTGTAGATGAGAACTCACAACTCACTGGCGTGACACGATTAGGATTTGAATGACCACAATCTACATGAAATTCATTGACCTTTAGAGAGCTATATTTCAATTCAGTATATGTGCATGTCGTTGTGCAAGTTTACAGTACAAAAGCAGAAATTTGTAGGTTTTTTATGAATGTAAACTTTATTGTTTCCCTAGCTCTGTCTGGGGGTAGAATGAAGAAAATGAATGAAGCTTCTATATTTACACTGTTTGCTGCTGTTATTTTTTTGTTCCAGACATCAGATTTTGTTGAATTGATGAAAGATATTGTTGGTTACAGATGATGGATCCGACATGTTTTTATGTGTAAACAAGTTCCACATATGAAAACCTAAAAAATAATATCTCAATGGGATTTTGCTAAATTCATTTGGGGAATAAACTGAGAGCACAGTGAAGCAATATCCCAGAAATAGCAGGTTTTGTTTCTACAAACTATACAAGTAAGCATATAAATTGTGACCTTGAAGAACCGAAGGAGGAGAGGAAACGTTTTAGAAAATTTTAGCAGACGCAATGTACGTCTAACGATAAGTTCTAATTATTGAGTGTAGATGAGATTTTTATTTTTAGAGTAAAAAGGATATAAAAGTGGGTTAAGACTATAATAAAATATATTGTGATGCCTTTCCTAATATATGTACTTTTGCCATTTTGCAAATTTTCAAAGCCAGTACCTATCCAACAACCATTTTTTTTGCTTTCCCTGGAAAATAGAAATTATTGTACAAGGGCTTGGAAAATAATACAACTAATATAGTAATAAGAAATAGCATAACGACGTGCTAGATTTTAGATATGCATATATAAAATTATCTTGGATTTTTTTTATGTTCTAGTCGTAGTTTGTATAGTTTTATTCTCTATTACTAAATTTGCTCAATTTATCCTCGTTTTAATCATATTAGACTATACGTTGTACTCTATAAATCCTGACTGATTCTTTGATTAACACTCTCTGCTCTCGGTCTTTGAACTTTTGACGAGTTGCATCTGTATATATATGTCTTATATACAGAACAGATATTTTTGGTGTCTTCAACCAAAAACTTTTCAATGAAAAAGAATCTCTTTGCAACAATTTACACATTCACAAGTAAGTTTTGAAATTTCTTCTAATTATTTACCTTGACTCAAAAGTATACCTATTCAAGTTTCAAGTAAAAAAAGCCAAAGATTCACCACAGACACAGACACTTTATACCACGCAGGAGGTATAAAGTCTATATGTACTGCATTATGTCCGTGAAACTCTCAAAGTTCACACATTATGATGATGATGAAATTAAAATAAAGTGAATTTAACTTGAGTGTAAAGTGTCGAGTGGTGACTTTTAAATCGAAATCAATTTTAAAGACTTTCCAAATGTATTTATTGTACAAGACTTTTACTCTCTCACACACATGTAAAACTGCAAGTATATGGATGATAAAAAAAGTGAGTGTAGAGGACTTATGCGAGAACTGTATATTTTGTACGTGTTTATGTATATATATATATATATGAATTAGAGCTTTATCCTTCCATCACTTGTAATTAAACATTATGTGCTGAAATAAAAATAGAGAGAGATAGAGATATGGGAAACATTAAATCTTATCTTTATTTGTGGTATATATCGTATAGTTATGATGGTGCAAGTGTGAGCAATTAAAATGAAATTTTTCGGACTTTTGTGATTTGAGAGTTCTTTGAGTACTTGGGTACTGAGAACTGTTTCCTTTTTCTCTGACTGTTCTTCAAGTCCAACGTCAAACGATCATGTTATACCATGTGGTAACGTTTCTTTTCTACATATAAATATTTCACTATACGAAAGGATATGGTGAAAAAAAATTCTTCAGTGCTCATATTATATAGTTTGTAATACTTAATGCAATTTCGTTTTCGTATTCACGTGCTACAATTTAATACTCTGAAGTTTTCATAATATATAGCACATAATGTATCGTATGTAGGTATACAGTGTATACTATACACATAAAATTTCTCTGTGTAATTTATGACAAAATCTATTGCATTCATTGTTTTAGATTTTACAATTCACCTTTTATGATTTTATGAATGGAATTTGTATAGTAAAGTTTGACATTTCAAATTTCAAGCCACCTCCAATCCTCAATTTTTGAAAGTGTGTGTGAGTCTTAATTACTTTGAAAATCTCTCATAAAAAAATCCTGCTCAAGGGAGAAAAATAAAACAAACATTGTACACACACGTTGAATAAAACACTTGAGAGTGTTTATACTCCGTCAGTTATGGTTATGAGTCATCATTATACTTTATTACGGAATTTCGAAATTCGAATCATTCGAAAATTTCCGAGGAACTTTTTTGACGTTTTGACGTCGAAACTCCATTGCAGAGTTTGAAATGATTTTTCCTATACAGAAATTTTCACACCTACACACAAAATCGCTAGCTTTCTTCAAGAATTTCAGTTGCTAACATCACAATTTTAAAAGTCCAAGCCCAAAGGGAATGTAAAAAAACAGCACCATCACTACATATATAGCTAGGTAAAATGAAAAACTTTGTAGCCGAAAATATGTAATCATAAAATGATTTATGATTCACACACACAAACAAGTGACGACAAAGAATTCCCAGACTCCCACAGTTACAATGTAAAAAAATAAAATAGACGACGACAGTTTCATTCACTCCAATCACAACTCGCTAGGGCTCATTAATTTTAATTCATACCTTTTTAATCGATCGATATAAAAAAAAACTATGGGACTTTAAACATTCGTCTGTTGACTATTAAAACGGGAAATGTCGTCATTTGTGTGTACATTCACAAATAGTATAGAGATGACGGGAGACGATGATGTGGGGGAAAGTTATTTAATATTCAACGAGTGGCAGAGATACAAAAGTAGGTAGTACAAAGTGGGCACCCTTGAATAGGATTACTCAGAGTTTGTACAGTACAGTACACAGTGAGTAGCATCATCATCTCACCAACTCACCATACATATCGTATCGTATCGTATATTGTCATAATAATTGTAGGCGATTTGAGATTTCCACTTATGACTTGAGCGTTTCAAGTTTTTGGAGATGTCAATGAGAAAAGGGAAGCTCAAAACAAAAGAGCTTTTGTATACCCATCAATTTTTCATATTTCCATTTGTGTGGTCGTTTATTCCCTTTCTCTCTCTCTCTCTCGCTTGTCGTTTTTGTTGTTCAATCTTTCTGCCTCTCTTCTGTCTCCTGGCTCTTGTGGTCATGACCCAAGTCTATATCGTCCGTGTAGGGCTCAAAACTCCTCCAACGAAAGGGCTAACAATGATAAGCTCCAACTTTTACCTTATTTTACGATTTATGACAGTGCATTTCAGTACAACATCATCCATGGGCATAACATCTGTATTCTGTATAGAAAAATCAACTTGTGGACTTAACACCAAAACGATTACTTTCCTTTCGTTTCACATTTCAAAATTCGGAATTCATCACAATAAAATTGAAACCGAAATTCCTCGCTTGTTATTTCTCAATCGCTCTAGATTTGAGTGAATTTATTAGGTATACTTCCAGTAGTAAACAAACACCTATAGCTTTTCAAACAGCATTGACATTTATTGTTGGAGTATCCATCGCACAGGTATAAATTACAATATAACAACTTAGAAATCGTAAATTAGTTAGAAATTAGTGAAATCTCTCCTTATCTTTTGACGATAATATTGTGGATTGGATTATACGATGTTATTTAAAGGTAATGAGGAAAGTGACTCCTCTCCAAATGGAATGGAACGATAATAAAATAATAAATTTAATTAAGCATTACAGAGTTTTAAAGGGATTCTTCTTGTTTGTTTGTTGTTTTCCACAGGTCGTCGTCACAGTGGGTGGGCACGCTTAAGAGATATCATACAATAAATATGTGTACGTAAATTAGGGGCTGGATTTATTGTAATGGTATTTGATAATGTATCCGTAATTATTAATTAGGCTACACTATACTTGAACGACACGTTGTGGATTTACATGGGTAATTCCAATTTAAATATATTAGAGCCATGTACAAGTCCACCAGTAATGTAGTGTAAGTGAGTAAGGGAATTTGGTAATAAATCTAAAAGCTTCATTAGTAAATTGTGTTGAAGAGAATCTTATGGCCAGCTTTTGAGTGTTGACCCTGAACTTAAACGGCGATAATGAAGATGGAAGAAGACTAAGAAATGGTTTATCTTGCGCATCTATATGTCGTGGTAGTAGTAGTTTTTCATGGTCTAATGTCTAATGGTCAATGGAACGGTGACGATCAATAAGTCAACTGCAATTAGTCCTGGCCATGTATGATCAGACCCATACAGACGACTTGTTCATCGATGGACATTGGCCATCATGGTAAGCAGGAGTCAGGACAGGAGACATATATTGTTTAGAGACGTATTAGACCATTTCTTGTTTCAGTCTACTGCTGTCTTGAGTTCTTGTGACTTGTATACAGGACAGTGAACAGAATACAGACAGACAGACTCGACTTTTTCAGTCACATAATTTAAGGTTAAGACATGGGGGGAAACTCTCTCACGCACAGATGCGAAAGATATAGACAGTTGAAACTGATAAAAATTGTTCAGGATGAGACCAAGACGGATTGGCTTGAACAAAGTTTCTTTTATCGTTTGTTACATATCTATCATATATATCGTATATACGCACATTGCCATGTAGTTAGTGTTACATGTTACATATACAAGTAATACGTCTGTATACACTCGTGCACACTTTTTCAAAATTATCAGAAAAAATACAAAAGTCATAAAAAATCTACAGAGTACAGAGTAGACAGACAGGAGGAAGTATTGCTGAGATTTTGAGTTGACACAAATAAGACAAAAGAAAAATGAAAAAAGGGTCCATTTCCATAGTATAGAGTATAGACAGAGTACGAAATATACATCCGTTATGTTATGCGTAATGATACGGAAAATTAATAGGAATAAGCTTTACATGGTAAAGAGTCCAAACGTAAGCCAGCCTGAGGAGTGAAGACAAGAAAAGAAGAAGAAATCTTGATGGAAAATCAAATATCTGTAGAAATTGATTGGCCTTCATTTGAAACATGTCAATTTTCCATAATTGGGAATTTGTTATGTTTTTAAGGGATGTTTCCCTTCTTATTTAGACATCCACATCCATAACTCATTCCTCATTCCTCATTTACATGGACTCCCTAATTTTTCTTTAGACTGTTATTGTACGCATTACTTTAGTTATCTGTACGGGAATAATTCAAATAATTACACTAGGGCTGTATACATAGCTAGCATTATCTTTCATTTTTGTTATATCTGTATTTGTAATTCTTATTCTGTAATTCAATATTCAATGACGCTGCTTTTATCCGGTCTGTTTATGTTTCTGTTTCTGTTTCTTCTGTGGCTCGCGATTAGCTTATCGTTTATCGTTCCTCATATTCTCTTGTGTTGTGTTGTGTGTGTGTAAGTTGTAAGTACTTGTAATTTTTGGGTTTGAATTTTTTTCACAGAGTGAGTGAGACAGGAGTCAGGATTTTGTAAATGATGTTTGTATTTGTACAGAGTACAGAGTACAGACAGAGGTTCTGTGATATCTATATAGATATAGACTTGGACATGGTATGTTGGTTTCTATATAAGAAATAAATAAGGTTGTATTTAGTTGATGGTGTATTGTTTGACTGTGGCTGGATGGATCCATAAATATTGAAGTGATGGTCAATGTTTTTGGAGATTTAGACACACTGTGAAGCAAATGAGTGCATTTACTGGAGGTTGAGTCGAGATTTCAAGTGGTGGTGTGGTTTGGTGACCATTTGAATTTGACAATGAGTGGAACTAGAAACAAAATATTATTCTCATTGTACAAGTAGGGGGTCTCGAAAAAGTCTTCTATCAAGATCTCCATATCTCAAACAAACAGAGTCACAGCTAAAGTCACACAATATGATTATACTAACAAAATATGTTCATATAAATGAGAGTATACGACAACATTTAGGTATAAAAGTGTGTGTGTTTTATGTACATATGACGGTGTGTATTTATTATTATTATATGGCGTTCGTGTGTCGAGGACCAGCAGCCAAGTTCCTCACTTTTATTCGATGGTCAGTGTCAGTATCATCCTCATTCCTGTTTTCTATACTGGTAACTGCTGAGAGGCTGCCTTTTTTCCTACGAAGACACACACGGTCACAGTTAAAGCTCCCATTTCCCATTTTCCGTATATATACCTTATATGTACATAATAATACATATTCCATTTATTTGCTTTTCTTCTCTCGCTATACCCTTTCGCCTCCTTTTACAAATGAACAAGGAGGAGTGCATATATTATTATCATGTCAGCTCATTCACTCACCATTTTGTCTCACTGCCACACACACTTTCAATATTCATCATAACTCATAATATTTACAAGCGTCAAAGTATACAAACAAAAAATATGTGCGGGTGTACATTTGAATCGCCCACTTCACTTTCAGATATTCATCATAAATAATAACTGATAATTCGATACAGTCAATAATTAGTTAGCATTAGGATCTTCATAGTTCATTTGCTACTACAGTGAAGAGCTCAAGGTTTCTGAGCCTTCCCTTTTGACTTTCTCTTTTAAACTGTGACTTCTTGGGAATTCCCACGAGACTCCACACATTTTATTTTGTTTGTACAAAACCTCAGAAATTCTAATTTTGAAGCATAACCGTTGGATTTTCCTTCAAAAAAAAAAAATCACCCTCTTTTTAACAACACGAAATAGAAAAGGAAATTCTCTCAGATTTTTCTGATGGCTTTTCGTATGGAATATATGAATTCAGTAGAATCCGGACTTGTTCTATAATGTTCATAGAAGAGAAAAGTGTAAAAAAAACTGAGAATTCATTTACAAATACGAGAGGAGGGAAAATCCTAATAAAAGTGAGAAAGTATTCTATAGACATATAAATGTGTTTTCCTTGGGAAAGAGAAAGAGAATCTGAACCGTTTTCCCTTTCCCTTTCTTTCTCCCAGTATTTTCTCTTCGCATTTGGAGTTTCTTCTGTCTCTCTCTCTCTCTCTCTGTCTCTCTCTCTGGTTCTGGTCGTGGTTCTGATTTTCCTTTTACTTGAGAATTTTGTTATAGTTGTCCTGGTGGTTGTCGTCGTTGCCTCTGCCTTAGATTCTCCTTCTCTCTCTCTCTCTCTCTCTCTTTCTCTCTCTGGTTGCCTACGTCGTTTTCGTTTTCATAGGGGGCCAAGTGGAATGGAATGAAAGGACTCAATATATATACATGTATTTGGTGAAAGCATATATAAGAATACATATAATAAAATGGAGAACATAGCGCTGGAGTTTCGACTGAGATAAGGCATGATAAATGGGTTTCTATCTCCGTTGCAGTCTGCAGAAATTTTCGCTGTCTCTTTCTCTTCCTCTCTCTCTCTCTCCTTCGGTCTTTCATACGCGTTTCGTTTCGATGCGATGCGACTATGGTAAAGGACTTTTTGACTAGTGACTAGATGTAACTATGTATATGTATGTATGTACACACCGGCTTTCTTTCTTCATCTTTCCACCAGCCACCATCCACGCTTCTTGGAACTTGGTACATATTCGTATTCTCTAACACAAGACATTATACAGAGACAGCAAGCACACAAAACTTGCACATCACATGTACATAAAATGTTGTGTAACCGCAGTCTCCTCTCTCTCTCTCTCTCTCTCTCTCTCTCTCTCTCTCTCTCTCTC